>QGOO02000066.1:48433-89167 GCA_003336285.2 Mus spicilegus | reverse complement strand
GGGGGGGGGAAACTATTACTTAAAATGGTTTCATAAACACAAACATTAAATGAGACACTCACTAGTAGCTTTTAGATATTCTATAGTTATATACAATTATGTATACAAATACATGATGATGCATCAGTAAAATTCTTTAGTGGAACAAAGGGAGAATGAGATAGAAAAATGATACAGGGGAAATATGCACAGTATACAAAATACACTTGTATGAAGATTGTAAACATTCTAAACATAAAAATTGTTCTTTCCTTCTTTTTCTGCTGAATATGTTTACTATTGCTCATCCGCATATGTTTTTAGGGTTGACCATTTGGCATTGTATAACATCAGAGGGCTCATCCCTTGGGAAGACTGATTCTCTCTCAGCAGCCATTAGTTGCACATAGGCTTCATCCAGGGATAGGGTCTCATTGCATTTCTTCGCGTCCATGTTGTGATGTTAACTGGATTAAGATTTGTTCAGGTATTATTTAGGCAAACATATTGTTGAGACTTCATGGGTGTGGCTTTCCTGTTTTTTCTATACTTCATAAGGTCTTTTATTGTTTGAAAAATTTCAATCATCTATTTTGCATTAAATCTCTCAAATATGCCTCAGCAATGAAAACACAACACAGTTAATATGAATACATGCTGTGATCCTAGATTGGGCAGATCTACTACTACACTACCATCTTCCACACCTTTGAGACCCTTTAGAACTTGTTGTTTCTCCAGGACATGTTTTTCTGCTCCACTTTTCTTCTTCCTCCTCCTCTACATCCTGTCCCTCTTCCATTTTCTCCTCCTTTTCTCTCTCAACCTTCTACTCAACCTTCCCTTTATCTGCCCAACCATCAGCTCTCCATTATTTTAAAAATTAAGGTGGAAAGCATGTTTACAGGAAATCACCTGAGTGCTGACTCATTCTTTGTTCGCAGCCCCTCACAGGAGGATGAAATTAACATCAAATATAATTGGCCATAGGGCTATCCATAACACATGTATGAGATATATTACCATATATCACTACTAAGGTCTCCCACCACTATGTACTTCCACTTGGTCCTTGGAGTTCCTCTTGGTACCTTCTCTTAAGTCTCTGTTCCAACATCTTTCTGTCTTCTGTTACATTATGTAGTCACACAGTTAATACAAATAGACAAAAGCACCACCAGTACCTTGTAAAACTCGAGAAACCTTCCCCTGAAAAGTGATTATATTTTTCCTTTCCATCATCAAATGTCAAAAGACATTCAGCTTGGTGTAGTCTCTCACAAATTCTACCCCATTCATAATGTAATTTTTAAAATTGTTTTGTTATTGTTAGTTGTTAGAACAGGGTACATATGAACTCAGAGAACTACTTACGTAATTCAATTCTAAGGGCTTTAACTGATACCGCTACCCTTACTAGTAGACACCTTTACCTGCTCAGCCATTTAGAGATCTCATTGATAATTTTCACTTGTATGGTTTGTTTGGTGCTTCTTGTGCCAGCAAATACAGCTACTCAGAGTTTATGGGTTCTATCTCAGTCCCTGGAAATAGTTTTTTCTCTTTCAACCCCATTCTCAGTATTTTATGTTCATTCCTGTTTTGTCCTTGATTTTTCAATGAGAGGTTGATATCATTGATTTCTCTGTGACTGAATACTCTGTCAATCTTTCTCAGCAGTTTGACTACTCAGGAATGACAGCATGAATCATTATAAACCGCTACAGAATCCTCTGTGATGAAGGAACAGACAATCTTCTGAGTATAAACATAAATATTTATAAGGCAGTTTGACTACATGATCATTATTAGCAATATAACTAAGGTCTACTAGGGCCTATATCATCTCTAAACTTGGCCTTTTGACCACACTTCCCCGGGTTGAAGTCTATTCTATGACAATTCACCACAAAATAATAAATAAAATTATGGAGGGTCCCCACAATATTCTTCCCAAACTTGCAATCAAATGAATCTACATATTCTTATAGACACAATTGCACATTCACGTTTATTCACCCAATGTTATTCATGCTCTATTCACTGCAGGTACAGGAAGGGATTTCCAACAAAATATATATACATAAAAATGACAAAGCAATAAATATAGAAAAAGAAAAAATACTAAATATTAAAATATGAATTTTGTAATCTATATTTATCTGCATGGAACTGGAAAAAATATACTAGATGAGGTCATCCATGTCCATAAGGTCTTCCATGCATCATGATCTCACTCAGATATGTTTATTTAAAGATTTGGATATTTTGTTTAGTATATTTGATTGTAGATGACTAGAGATTAGAATTGGGCCATTAGTGCAAGTAATTTAGAGAGATGTTATAGCAAAATAGAGATTAAAGGCAAGCAGAGAGGGCAGACAGAGGAGAAAAATGTTTCAAACATGTCATGGTGTTGGGAAGTGGAGAAATGATAAGTGATACAAGTTAAACCAAATTAAATCATATATTTAAAAAAGTATGATCAAATCTAGGATCTTTAAATGTAGGTAAAAACAGTGCTATGGAGGATATAGAATGCATGTAGCATTACAAAATAAAACATGGACTCTCAGAGTAAAAGAAAGTGCATTGTGGTCTAAATAAAAAACAAAAATTACATTTTTATAATAATATGTCAAGAAATAATGAATAGTCCATAGATGCCTAGTATACAGCTGGAAATGTTTTTGTCTGGGAATTATGTTATGTTCAGTTTATAATCTGGATTAATGTGCCTAGCTCTATCTATCTATCTATCTATCTATCTATCTATCTATCTATCTATCTATCTATCTATCTATTTATCTATCTATCTATATACATACATATCAAAATAATAAATTTAAAGAAAGCATAGGAAAAATTGGTGATATTTAAATAAGACTTGTAATTTAGTTTTAGCATTATCTCATTGATCTAGACTATTTCAGGTTGAAGTTTTCTCTGAGACATATGATTGTGGAAAACTGAGAAGAGAACACATATAAAAGTTTTTGTTTTACTGTATCTGGCAAGTGACTTGCACAAGTAAACATTGCTTCCCCCAGAATTTATGAGTTATTAACTATACATATCAGTGCCATGCACAAGAAAATTTTGTACAGGATAATGGTCAGAGAGGTCCTACAGTTGTCCAAGCCAGTATGAGGCAGTTCCACTGTTGTTATTCCCCACATAACTACATAGTCAGGACTCATTTCTTTAAAATATTTTATTTTTTAATTTAATTTTATTTGTACTTCATTTTTTACATTCTATATTCCATTCTGGGCCCCTCCTCATCCACCCTCTGACTGCTCTACATCCCACTCTGGTTCATTCTGTAGGGCCCCCCCAACCTCCTATTTGCCTGTTTACATTCTTTCTGCAGGCCTCAGGGCTTCAGTCCTTTTCCCTCACCCAATACCAAATCAGGTTTCCCTCCCCCCTCCTGTCCCCCCACTCAGTCCACATTCCCTCCCAAATTCCTCTCTCACTCCCCACTTGCTATTGCTGTCTTTTCTCTCCCAAGTGGAATTGAAGTGGTAATGAGGTATCCTCAACTTGTTAAGCCTTTTGAATTCTTTGGACTGTATCTTTTGCATTCTGTATGTGTTTTGTTTGGTTTGGTTAATATCCACTTATTAATGAGAACATACCATGCATGTCCTTTGGGGTCTGAGTTACCTCACTCAGAATGATATGACCTCTTAATAGCTGAGTACTATTGCATTGTGTAAATGAACCACATTTTCTGTATCCATTCTTCTGTGGTGGGACATCTTGATTGTTTCCAGTTTCTGTTCATACCACCCTGAACTTTCCCCATCTCATCTTTTAAAGACTTTAAAATTTGGCTGATTATAAGAGCCAGAATGTGTAGGAAACAGTTTCTTCTAGACAAAAATGGACTGATGCAAATATAAACTCACAGGGGATAAACATACATCTGTGAAGTGTTTCACAAAGAATCTTTATGATTTTTGATCACAGAGACATCACATGTCAATCACAGCAGGGACAGATCAGTTAATACACTTAAAAAAGAAAACCACAGAGGACAGAGTTCCCTCCACAGCCACCTTATCTCTCTATGAGGATTGTTGGTCTCATTGTGTCCCCTGCTGGTCATGAGCTTCCATGCGGGTAGGTTTTTTCAGGGTTTACAACTGAAGCTGCAGGTGGGGTGGGAGATGGTGGCTGGGTGGGCAGCACCTTCATAGAGGCAAAAGGGAGTGTCAAGAGGGCAGATATGGAATGTAGGGGTTGTGGAGGGGTAACCAGGAAATGGGATATGATTTGAGGTATATACAAATGGAATGATTAATGAAAAGTAATCATAATAAAGTTTCAATTTAGGATATATTAGTATGTCCCTGTAATTTCAATGTTCGCAGAGCTCAGCTAAAAGGAGAAATGACTCGTTTATCTGGGGATAATGCATCAGAAATTGATTTTAAGTTTTGCCAATATTACTATAATATCCTTCTCAAAGACAGGCTCCTCCTCGTGGAAATTGGATCCTGTTCTAACAGTTCCCATCCTATAAAAGGTAATGACAGGAGATTACAGGCTCTTCCCTATCTTTATCAGGCTACACCTGGGGCAGAGTTCCTGTGTTCAGAAGAACCATAATAAGTCAAACTCAGATGAAGCCACCCATGTATTCATGAATTAGTTCCTGGGACACTTTGATATAGGAGTCAATGTGAAAGCTTGTTTCTAATTCCCTTTTCAATGATTGTCATTATGTTTACCTGTCTTTTAATGATGGCAAAGGGGAGTTGTTGCTCTTTCAACAACTACGAGCTAGGACTGAGAAAGTTTAGCTAATTCACTTCTGCTCATGGTTAATTACTTACTGTACATTGTTTAATAGCCACAGTAAAAAGACTTACAGAATAATGGTACAGAGGAGTGAGGCTGTTAATATCACAAACTAAAATGTTGCTTCAGCTCAGGACCTGGCTGACATTGAGAATCTCAAAACATTTTGAACTTAGTGCTCAAGTAGGCTTGTGTTAACAAGAATTGATAATTAGTGAAAACCCTACTCAGAGAAAATGAAAAGGTCCAGCCAGATGAAAGGCCTGCATTTTAGACATCTTCGATGAGAACCACAGCAGAATTGCAGGGAGTGAGAATGAGTCACCAACCAAATAACATACATCAGCGGGAAAAGGGGCCCCAGCACATAGAGTGCAGATGTACAGTTCATTCTTCACGTGGGTACTGCAGCCACTGGAACAGGAGTGGTTCCTAAAGCTCATACCTGGCCTGGAATCTGTTCCTCTAACTTGGCTGCCTTGTGTGGCCTCAGTGGGATAGCATGCCACTAGCTCTCCAGGGACATGATATAGCAGGGTTGGGGAGTACCCACTGGGACCCCACCCTCTTAGAGTACTAGGAATTGACCGTTAAAATCACCCAAAGAGTATCATCTAACCAAACAAAAACATCTCTTACAAAGTTAAGTTGTAAGTTACTGAATGTGAACATTAAAATGGTTTGAAATGGCTGCTATAAGGATTTAAGGACTTAAGACAAAGTAGAATGACAACCCTGAACTACGTGGCTTAGGCACAAGACATCCTTTAAAAAGATATAACCAAGCACTAGGCATATTTTATAAACATATGACTAAACACAGAAAGAGCCACAGTTCTAAATAACTTAAAAGGAACCTTGAATATATTAGAGGTAGCCAGGGCTACTAAGCTCAAATAAAAAGGAAACCCTAGAGGCTAGCAGAAAATTTGTGCTCCTACTGTCCTGTAATATAGAAGGACAAACAGAAGTAAGTACCAGCCTGAATAGTATACAGCTATCAACTGAAGCTGTGTAGTGTGTTCTGAGCACAACAGTATGTGGCAGTATCTGCAGTGACCATGCTGGAGACTTGAGGACTAATCAGTTGTGGCAGGTGTCCTTGGATGCTGTGAGCCAGCTCTTCAGAGATGGGCTGTAGTTGTTTTTTACTCATATTTAAAATATTTCATTTTATTTTATGATATAATATACTGCTTTTTCAAAGCTTACTCTGTGTCACAGATGAATTCAACTGTAGATGTATCTCCCTAGATAAAGCAATGGATATATATATATATATATATATATATATATATATATATATATATATATATTTAATTTCAACAAGTCAGTAAATAATTTTGTTATCACATAAAGCTGAGTTACACTAAGTCAAGCCAGTAATTCAAAATGATGTAAAGTTGAGCTTAGTTTAGAGAGCTGTTTCGTCTTGATTTCTCAGAGGCTGTAATAAATACAGTGACCATTAAGTAGTCACATTTCATACTAATAAAAGTGGGAAACTAAAACATCAAATGTTTTAAAGAGCTCTTTAAACTAGAATTTGCAATTTGAAGAGAAAAAGGCAGCCTGAATATTTAAATCAACTTTGAATATCGTTAATAGGTGCCTTACAGATGGGAAAACAAAGGTAACAGTGGGTTGAGCCTATGACTATACGCTGGCTTTTCTCCTCCTAATATCCTCTGTTGAGAAATTTAGTACTTTGAAAAAGTTGCCTTCCACCTTTATGTGATCATTAGATTAGACTATAAATAAGGAAGCCTACATCACACTGTAAAATGCTATCTAATAAAAATCTGGAGCACTAAATTTTAAGCAATAATCAATGTCACTACCAAGCTCACATAATTTCCTTTTCCTTTGTTGATATCTAAATGTTTTCTGATAAATAACTGAGTTGAACTAGTCCAAATCTCTCTCTCTCTTTCTTTCTCTTTCTTTCTTTCTTTCTTTTTTTCTTTCTCTCTCTCTCTCTTTCTTTCTTTCTTTCTTTCATTCTGTCTGTCTGTCTCTCTCTTTCTTCCTTCCTTCCTCCCTTCCTGCCTGCCTGCCTGCCTGCCTTTCTTTCTTTCTTTCTTTCTTTCTTTCTTTCTTTCTTTCTTCCTCTCCTTTTATTTCTTTCTTTTTTCTTCTACTCTCAGAAAGCAAAGTCCTCTTTATTCTTTTTGTTTGTTTTGTTTTTTATTTTTTTATTTTTATTAGATATTTACTTTATTTAAATTTCAAATGTTGTCCCTTTTACTAATTTCCCCTCCAAAAATCCCTATCCCCTCCTCCCTCCCAATGCTCACCAACCTACCCACTCCTGCTTCCTATCCCTGGCATTCCCCTACACTGGGGCATAGAGCCTTCACAAGACCAAGGACCTCTTCTCCCATTGATGACTGACCAGGCCATCCTCTGCTACACATGCAGCTGGAGCCATGATTTCCACCATGTGCACTCTTTGATTGGCATTTTAGTCCCTTGGAGCTCTGGGGGTACTGGTTGGTTCATATTGTTGTTCCTCTTATGGGGATGCACGTTCTTATGTCCTTTCTCTAGCTCCTTCATTGGAGACTCTGTGCTTAGTGCAATGGTTGACTGGGAGCATCCACCTCTGGTGAAAATATTTTCAATTCTAGTAAATCCATTAAATATAAGAGCTAGCGTCTATTGATTTCTGGTTTTGCTCCAAATGTATATTTCTTTATTGTACTAAAACTTTGCTACTCAGTTTTAGGATATGACTTACATTGAAGTTGAGAATGCAAATCAAGATACAAAAACAAAAACAAACAAACAAAGAAAAACAAAAAAGAACCAACAAAAAACAAAAACAAAAGCAGAAAACAAACAAAACAAAACAAAAACTCCAAGATAAGGCAAAACAATCAGATACCCTTTGTTCATGCACTTGGGATTCCCATAAGAGTAAACTTATTAACAAGTATTGAGACTCAAGTCAAATATTATGCTGTAATAAATACCTTGAAACATGCTGCCCTATCAAATCTCATCCTTCAGAGCTCAGGGAAACCAGGAGAAGATGTGGCTGGAAAAAATATAGGAGCGAGATGGGATGGACTATATTAGAATAACAAGGCCTTCTAGATCAACCATGCAAAATAATGTGAACTCAGGAGAGACTGAAGCAGCAAGCATAGGACAGACACAGGTCTGCCCTAGGTCCTCGTCATACGTATTACACTTCTCATTTCAGTACCATTTTGTTTCTTATTGATTTTTCTGTTGACAAACTGCTGCTTCTAACTTTGGCTAACATCAATACTGTAGCAATGAATATGATGGAGCAAGTGCTTCTAGCAGGATGTAGAGTCCTTTGGATATATGTCACAGAGTGGTATATCTGAATATTGAGGAAGATCTCATCGTAGTTCCCACTGGAACAGCCACACTGAATTCCATAGTAGCTACATACACTGTGGAGCTTTAATGTATATATGAACTGGGCAATTCAAAATGACTTTTGCAGCATCTATCACACAACTGCTCTGACCAAGGTCTTACAAACACCAGACAGATGTCTTCCTAGCACATAGAAAGCTCCCTTTTAATTCACAGACCAGAACAGGAAGACTCCCCTTCCTGCTGATCATTCCAGACTTTCCTGTTGGAGGAAAGAAGATAAGGCTTTATGAAAATACTGGTATTTCAAACAATATTATAAATATTTGAATGATCTCTAACACAGAATAGGCCACGGGGATTCTTTCCTGTTACAACATATTTGGTCTGTGATATCTCTTTCATATTAAGTATATGACATTAATATTTTAAGAAGAAAGAATATCTGCTACAGAAACATTTAAAATTAATTTTTTTATGCATTAAAATCCTGAGATTAGCAAGTACCATTGGTGTCTATTTGCTGGTTGAAATTAACCTATTAATCCAAAATCAAACGCTTTACAGAATATGGGTGACCTCAAGGTATCCAGTGGACTGCAATTGATGATGCTGTGTCAGTGTATGTACATACT
Organism: Mus spicilegus; assembly: GCA_003336285.2. Lineage (NCBI taxonomy): Eukaryota > Metazoa > Chordata > Mammalia > Rodentia > Muridae > Mus > Mus spicilegus. The sequence goes on along the minus strand of QGOO02000066.1, from coordinate 80,390 downwards.
ATTAAAGGCTTGAAACTGTAAGTTAGTGTAATAGGACTGAGAAGAAAGTAAATTTGAGATCAGACAATTATGCACAAATCTATTATCTAATTAATATAAATCTCAAATCTACTCTCAATTAACTTGTACATACATTGGGTCAAAAATTGAGTTTTATGAAAAGCAATTTAAGAATACTTTTGAAAATCTCACAAGAATTACACTTATATGGAAGAACACTATGATATAAATATCTCTTGCATTCTATGGTACCTGAACTTCCCCTGGAATACTGAGCCAGAAATGAAAACAAGCACTCAGGTAACTTACAACTTAACTTTTAAGAGATGTTTTTGTTTTGTTAGATGATACTCATTAGGTGATTTTAATGGCCAATTTGATATATGATTTGTTCAAATCTACTTCATCAAGAATTCCAGTCTTTGAAAACAAGATATATTTTCCTCACAATGCATTTTCCCACTCTTCCCTCTTGCTTTACTTAGGAAGAAACATACAAACAGAGGTGGTGAAGGTAAAATGTCCTATAGGCATAAAGATCATTAGCATCACTGTATTTTGAGTTATAATTTTGAAAGAGTAACAGAGACCTGTTACTTTCATCCTGTCATCAAGAGAGATTCAAAGGGCCACTCAGAATGCATGATTTTGAGCAAGTCAGGCAAATGTTCTTCTCTGTCATCTCAGTCCGAGGGCAGCTTCCTGCTCCATGAGAGTTTCTGACACAGGAAGGATGTAGTTGTAACACTGCATCCTCGCATGTCACAGTAATAGAATGCAGAGTCTTCAGATGTCAGGCTACTGAGTTGCATGTAGGTCGTGATGGCTGATTTGTCTACAGTCCGTATGGCCTTGCCTTGAAACTTCCTAGCATATATAGTATCACCACATGTAGGTCCAACCCATTCAATCCACTCCAGTCCCTGTCCAGGCCTCTGTTTCATTGTGTTACCACATGCATAGAGTGGTCAGTGAAGGTATAGCCAGAAGCCATGCAGGAAAACTTCACTGAGGCCCCACTCTCCTCCATGTCAGCCCCAGAATTCTGCAGCTGGGCCTGGGAGTAGACAACTGTGGATAGAAAGGCAAAATGGATGTCATTATCATCGGAGTTCATATCTGAACTTCAGGGTAGGAACTTGAGAGCCCCTTACCTGTGGATGTTGCAAAAAGGAAAAGGATAATCCAGCTCCAGATCATGATGAGGGCCAGAATGTTCAGTGACTGTAGAAAGAACACTGACTAGATATCTTGCTAAGGTGTGTGCATTCCTGTTTGTAACAACCATACACTCACATTATTGCATTATTCATGTGCAGTGTACTTAGTTAAGGACATAGTCCTATTAGATAAGAAGGAGGTCTAGGATATCTGGGTGAGGAAGCAGAGTTCTCAGGTCCAAGTCCTCATGATCTTTAAGGAAAGGCAGCCCATACTCCTTCCAGGTTCCCTGTGCAGATGCTGTGGATGAAACATAAGTGCCTAAGCTCTCAACAGTTTTTCAGACCTAAGGCAGTTTTTCCACTTTTTTTTTATTTAAAAATGGTGGTTGTCATGATAGTGTTGCCTGGAAATTTCAAAACCTTCTAAGTTATAAGAATATACAGCCTTCTTTAGACACATACAATTCACATTAGCTGTTATAGCAGGTTGCATACAAAAAAACTGACAATAGTGAAAGAAATCAGGTATTACAATTTACTGGATAAAAGCTAGAAATCTCAGTGCTAATTCTACAAAGTAAACTTAGAATAACAGCTGAGTCACTCCCATATACAGGAATTTACAATTGCCTAGGAAGAAGGAAGGTTGTGGGCCAGGAAGGAACTAGAGTACATACTTAGAATGACAGCTGAGTCATCTCCACACACAGGAATTTGCAATAGCCTAGGGAGAAGGTGGATTATACAATAGACTAGAATTGGAACTAAGGCAAAGGCATAAAGCCCTTGGATGTGGCTTCTAAGATTAAGCTGATCATAGGTAGGGCTGCTTTTTATCCCAGTTGTATACACTGATTTTTTTTGTAATCTCAGTTGTAAACACTGCCTGGTTCCTGTCACATTTTATGTATGCCTTTCTCTGTTTTGTGTAAAGAGTCATTTTGTATAGGGTAACCTCAATGTACCATGGATGACCTCAATGTATCACCTAATTTTCTTGGGTTTTTGTTGTTGTTGTTGTTGTTTTGTTTTTGTTTTTGTTTTCGTTGTTGTTGTTGTTTTTCTGTAATATAAGTCTGATGCTCACTTTGAGAAATTACACTTAGATCCAACACTCTCTCTGGTGTTCATGTCTATTTGACACCCCACCGACTCCTTGCCCACCTGAGTACTGGAACCATAATTCTTACATGGATTGAGGGACCGACTGAGTCCAGGCTATGGCAGTAGGGCAATTGTAATCTTTACTCATGGTTGATATAATCTAGTGTTGGGATATTGAAAATCAGTTTATATATTCATCCAAAAGACATAGTACAAAACTGTGCTGTGTCCTACCTATATCCCTCCCAAGCATGCATCCAATTGACTCTCTATATAATAATTATAGAGACACCTCCACACATGTTTATTGCTGATAAATTCAAAGCAGCTGGAAAATGGAGTCAAACTAGATATACAACAAAGAATAAACAGATACTAATAATGTGGGACACATAGACAATGGAATATTGCTAAATTATAAAACATGAAGCATGAAATCTATAGTTATGTTGATAGATGTGGAAAGTAGTGATCAGTGAGGTCACCCAGGTCCATAAATACAAATGGTTCATGATCTCACTCATATATGACTCCACAATTTGAATATTTTCTTTTGTGTGTTTAATTTGTAAAAGCCAAGAGACAAGAAATGAGACATTAGGGTCTGCAAAATTAATGGGCAGGATATATAAAACAAAGGCTAGCAGATTAGAGTGATACTGGGAACACAATGCTTCAAACAGAAGTGGTGTTGGGAAATAGAGAAAATAGGCACTGGTGCATCCTAAACCAAAATTAAGCATTATATAAAAAATATGATGAAATCTAGGGTCATGCAATAGAAGTCAGTATAAAACTTGAGATAGAATGCAGGTGGCATGTGAAGACAAAGTAAATGAGAATACTGTTAATTAGGTGTTTCATGGTATAAAGGGAAATAATTACAAACTTTTCATAACAAAATATCTGGAAAAAATGAACAATTCACAGTTGCCTGGTTTTAACTTTTTGATTTTCCTGTATTGACAGAACTATTATGTGTTCAGATTATGGTGTGATTTTGCAGATCTGATTATAAACTACTGTTCTTTTTTTTCTTTTTTTTTAATTAGGTATTTTCCTCGTTTACATTTTCAATCCTATCCCAAAGGTCCCCCATCCCCCCCCCCCCCAATCCCCTACCCACCCACTCCCCCTTTTTGGCCCTGGCGTTCCCCTGTACTGGGGCATATAAAGTTTGCAAGTCCAATGGGCCTCTCTTTCCAGTGATGGCCGACTAGGCCATCTTTTGATACATATGCAGCTAAAGACAAGAGCTCCCGGGTACTGGTTAGTTCATATTGTTGTTCCACCTATAGGGTTGCAGTTCCCCTTCCGAATGCTGACACCATTGCATACACTAGCAAGATTTTGCTGAAAGGACCCAGATATAGCTCTCTCTTGTGAGACTACACTACTGTTCTAAAAAATAATAAATTTAGAAAAACTGGTGATATTCAGTTAAGATTTAGAGAATAGTTTTTAGTATTGTCTCAGCAGTCTTGTTCTGATCATGCCCTATCATTGTGTGAGTTACTGCAGAAAGCTGAGTAGAAAGCACAAAGGATGAGCTTTGTGATTTATTTTAATTTTTGAGACATAGAAATTATGTCCCTGCATGGGTGGACAGTGCTGTGCCCCAAAATCATGTGATTATTTGAACACCTACTCACTAGTCACAGGATAATTCTATATGAGTTAATGATCAGAGAGTCCCCACAGGTCCTGACGAACTGCCATTGCTCCTGCTTGCCCACAATAACTTCCTAGGAAAACTTTAGTTCTAAGAAGGAATTAAAAACTGTATAAATTTTAAGAGCCTGAGGGGGTAGATGGCTCCAAGCAGAGAGTGTATTCTAGGCAGAGTTGTACTAATGCACTTGTGAATTCAGAAAGGCTGAATGCATGGAGCATGCACCACATGAATCCATAAAAGAACCCCATGTTGCAGAGGGACATGGACACAGGCTCTATACCTAGCTGAGAAGTTTCTGTGATTGACACATTGTTGCAAAAGAAAAATTTAGTTTTCTGAATAAAATTTAATTCAGCATAGTAACCATACTTAAAGGTAGACACATGCCCAGCAGTAGATGACCAACATCCAGTGACATAAATGGTATTATTGTAAATATTATGTTTCATATCCCTTCTATTGTTTTGTTCTAATATGTCAGGAGCCATAATGGGACAAGCTAATATCTAGCAAGCTATCATCATGAAATGGCCTGCTTCAGATTATTATATAATCTGTGACAGGTGTTCCCTTATTAAACAAGGCTGCAAGGGATACACTTTAGGAAAGATTCTTGCTATTAATATGTTTTCCTGTTATTATTAAACATATATAACAATTGCTAAGTAGTAGTAGAACCCTTTAGAAGCAGATCTCTGCAGATCCGTGAAGATGTACTCTCTTGTAGTGATGCTATATAGACAAATAGATGACTTAAGTCTTAATGATGATCCTATAGGAATTCCTAAAATTTTATCTGTGTTTATTAAGCTCCATTATAGTGGGACTGTATTAGTTCCTTTTCTGATAGTCAAAACTGCAATGCGAACTCTGCCATTCTACCAATTGTCACCAGTTAATTGCTCTTAGCTGGTAACCAGACTTTCTCCTACTCAGAGCACATTCCAAGAGCTTGTAAAACAATTAACCAAAGGTCATAAAAGGGAACTAATGATTTATTATAGGTTCTAGGACAGAAGATAAAATATTGACTGGGTTTATCTATACCAAATTCCACTAATAACTTAGTTATGATTTTAAACCTTCAGTGAACCTGTGGAGCTGGGACAGGTGATGGATGTTTACCCAGATAATTACTCCTAATGAATATGCATATAAACATCCTTTGTTGTAAACTTCTAATTTAATTTATGATTTGATTTTGTGTGTGTGTGTGTGAACTTCTGTGGGAACTCTTATGTAGGGCTATGGAGGGGAGGGAGGGATATAATTCAGAGCAACACTGCTGTATGAGGAGGCAGAGAGTTTAAAGCAGAAGCGTCTGTTGCCTGATAATGGGCAGAGTCATTTGCATACTCACAGGTCAAAGCCAAGGTGTGGCAGAGCCAGAGAGAGAGAGAGAGAGAGAGAGAGAGAGAGAGAGAGAGAGAGAGAAAGCAAGAGAGAGAGAGAAAGTGAGTGCCTGGTTTTTTGAGGTAGATCATTCATGGTCTTCGGAAAACTTGGAATTCTGCTGTAAATGTCTGTGTGCACATCTTCTTCTTCTTTTTTTTTTTTTTCTCAGCACATGAAAACTTTTATTTTTTTCCATTTTTAATTAGGTATTTAGCTCATTTACATTTCCAATGCTATACCAAAAGTCCCCCATACCCCCCCCCCCCCCTTCCCCTCCCCCCCCCCCCCCCCTTTTGGCCCTGGCATTCCCCTGTACTGGGGCATATAAAGTTTGCAAGTCCAGTGGGCCTCTCTTTGCAGTGATGGCCGACTAGGCCATCTTTTGATACATATGCAGCTAGAGACAAGAGCTCTGGGGTACTACTTAGTTCATATTGTTGTTCCACCTATAGGGTTGCAGTTCCCTTTAGTTCCTTGGGTGCTTTCTCTAGTTCCTCCATTGGGGGCCCTGTGGTCCATTCAATAGCTGACGGTGAGCATCCACTTCTGTGTTTGCTAGGCCCTGGCCTAGTTTCACAAGAGACAGCTATATCTGGGTCCTTTCAGCAAAATCTTGCTAGTGTATGCAATGGTGTCAGCGTTTTGAAGCTCTTTAGCTTGTTCTATCTCATGTGAATGGTGTAACCATCCTCTGCTACCATCTGTGGGAACTAAAAGGGGGCAGGGAAAAGGGGGAAAGGAGGATAGCCCATGTCTGGTCAGAGTTCCTCCTATGCTCTGGGCAGGCAGACATGGGAGGTCTGCCAAACACTTTCCACTCGTCCCTGAGGGGGCATCTAAGCCTCTGACCTCACTAGATAGGGGATGAAAAAGGGGAAGCCCCCAAACCAGGGGCCCCGGGCAACACCCTGTCCCCCTGGGGTTCTAGGAGAGAGGGCTTATAGAGAGAGGTTCCCACACAGGTAAGAGTCTGCACAGTGGCCTCGAAGAGCAGAGACTGTCTATGGTTTTAGAGCTTTATTATAGAAAGGCAGCGGGGAGATAAGGTAGAAAAGAGAGAGAGAGAGAGAGAGAGAGAGAGAGAGAGAGAGAGAGAGAGAGAGACCAGCCATGGCCAAGAGGAAAGAAGGGAGAAAGGAGAGGGAGAGAAGAAAGACTAGAGAGCAAGAGGGAGAGAGAGGAAGAGAGAGAAGAGAGGAGAGGAGAAGACAAAGAGAGGAGTGAGAGAAGTGAGGAGGGGTCAAACATCCCCTCTTAAAGTATGCTGCTACATTTTCTGTTGCTAGGTAGCTGGGGAGGAGTTTAGCCTGAAGGTCAGGAGCCTGGCACATTGCCTATGTGACTACTAACCATGCTTCTCTTGTGAGGGCTGAGGAGGCTGTAACTTCAACAGGAGCCAGAGTTCCAGGAGACATGAGAGAACACCTACCATGCAATGTAGGTGAATTATCACCACTCTGGGGTTCAGACCTCAGCTCAACTGGAGACCAGACTGCCTGTTTATAGCCCAATGACCAACATATTGTCACAACAAAGTTTATTGCAGCAGTATCTACAAGAACTCACTTATGAAAATAAAATACATTGCAGTCAGCAGATGAATGCATAAGGAAATAATGCAACACAGTAAAGTTTCTATGAAATAATATGGAAAGTATGTCACATTTACGAAAATCAGTGCAACCATAGAAAACTCTATTAATGAAGACCATCTCAGAAATGAAGACCTTACATGAGTCTCTCAATAGTAGTTCTTAGATATTTTATGTTCTCATTATCTAATGTAGACTGGCTTGACTTGTTCAGGTCTTATGCTGATAACTGTAGCTACTGCGACATCTGTACAATGGTCATGCCAGTTCCTGAGATAGCATTTCTTGACTATCCATCCCACTTCTGAACTACATTCTTTCTAATAATCTCTTGTGATGACCCTTGATGTTTGGATGGGCGATTAAAATGGATAACCATCTGATGCTTGAATCCTAATATATTCATTGTCAGTACTTTGAACAGTTATGAATGTCTGCATTAATCAGTATACATACAAAAAAGAAACAAACAAAAAAGCAGAAGTTTCTATGATCAAGGCTAAGAGCAAGAATAAACTATTTGATATAAACACAAATGTTTAGCTGTTTGACAATGTGACTATTAGAAATACTGCTAGGGTCTGCTAAGGCCTATTTCATCCCTTGCTGTGGGCTTTTGCATATGTTTACCTGGGATGAGGTCTTTCCTAGAGAACCAGCCACAAATTTAGTTAGAAAGAAGTTGGTAAGCATATAGCAGTCAGGCACTAGTGGGTACATCTTATCTAAAGGCTGATATGGCAGAATGTCAGCTCTGGCACTATATAAGATCATTGATTTATTTTCTCTCACTTCATGTTTCATAGAGACTTTGACAGCATGCACAAAGCCTGCACAAATTCAAGCCAAATGAGATGGCAATGTTGAGAAAGGCACATGAACACAATCTCTCACCCCCACCTAAGGAGTTTCTGCAATTGAAATTTGCTTGCAAATATTACTAATCATTGTGTATATTAATCAGACTTAAGGATGAGCACATGTCTACGAAGAGAATGCAAACAAAATAAACTCAATTGTATTTTTGCAGATATTTTTTTTTATCGTTTCACTTTTTTGCATATTTTTTGGTCTCACTTGTGTTTTGTTTATTTATAATTGTTCCAGAGTTGTATTGCATGTTGCGGTGTGTGTATGTATAATTTTTTTGGTTTTGTTTGTTTGTTATTAATATTTAAAACATTTGGCCAATGGGTTTGCTTTCTACAGAAAGAAAGAAAGGATGTACAGTTTACTGATGGGGAAGTAGAAAGGATCTAGGAGGGGCTGGAAGAGATGAATAAGCAAGTAGAATACATTGTATGAAGTTTTATTTTTTAAAAAATGGAAATGTAAATAAAAGCAACAAAATAAGTAAGAAATGCAAGCCTGTAGGATGTTTAAAAATGAATATTGTGCTTAAACATGTATATGTTACATGACAATCATATCAGGTGCAGGTATCTCATATACTTAAGAAAGGAAACCATAGAGGATTCAAAGTTCTCTCCTACACTTGAAATCTCTCTACTGGGGATACTTGTCTTCAATATGTCCTATGATAATTCTGCTCCCATACATGTAAGTGTGACATGGTTTTTACTGAAGTTGCCCAGTCTGGCTTGACCAGTAACATATACTGACAGCCTAAATACTCACAGAGCTCAGCTGCAGAGATAAATGTCTCTTTTTACCTGAAGATGATGAGTGATGTTTCAGAGATTGTATTCAAGGAGTTTCTAGATTACAATCAATAACCCACTCAAACCCAGGGTAATCACTGGTACAGTTGAATCTAGCATTCCTCATGTGTAACACAGTGACAATTGAAGAGAACAGAGTCTTTGCTGCCTTCATCAGACTATACCTGGGGCAGAGCATCTGAGGTCAGATGAGCACAATGATGCTTGAGCTCAGATGCATCGCCAAGCACCCTACAATGTATCTATGAATGAATTCCTGGGATATGCAGATAGAGGAGGCAATCTAAGGAAGAGAAATCACTGTGTTACTCACAGAGCAGTTAACAACTATAAAAAAATGTATTCAAACTAAGAAGAAAATAGAAATCAATGGGTTGTATGCTGTGACTCAACCTGTTTCCCATTAATGAGATGAAGGGAGAAAGATCTCCTTAACAAAGGTCCTCATGTGTGAAGGTTATGTCTCTTTACATAGCTTAACTTTCCCTCTCTATATTTCCTAGTTCAGCATCCACTTATTCCATGACAGCACATGTGTTGGTAAGCCTTTCCAGAGCTGAATCATTCCACAATGAAGGATGGATTTTAAAGTTGTTCCTAAGAATTAGAAAAACTTTTCAAATGATATAGTTTTTTGTGTGTGTGTGTGAAAGTGTTTTCAATTTCTGAAGCATAACGACACATATTAACACAGAAATGCATGTTAGAAAAATGAGGCTATTCATGTATGTTTTACTATAATGTCAGAATCACAAATTGATTATTCCTAATATTATAGGAGAGAAGTTGCTGGAACCAGTTGTATAGTTTTCCTTCTCTCATTGCTCAGAATTGGTATGATGTCCTGGAGATTATCAGGTTATGGGAAAGCACCATAAGGGCGATACCCCATTATAGAGCAATACTTATCACTACAACTCAGGGTGCTCAATAGGCTCTATGTGACATCTCAGTTTCTGTTCTGATCTTAATGATGTCTAAAAGAGTGTATGTCTTAGTCCAGTGTAGTGCAATGATGGTAACTATCATGGACGGTAATGTGGAGGAATGCTTTCTTGCTTAAGAAGAATGGTTTTATATAGATATAGTCCTGAGTTAAACTGATGAGTTACAACATGTGCTTCTGTTTCACAAAACTGATTGTTTTGCAATACATAACTACTTTGGTTTCTAACATTCTCCCATTCAGCCTTTACTATGTGGATTATTTCACCCTGTTCCTCTGACTGGGGCCTATTTTCAATGACCATATATGTCCATCAGTGTCTTCTGTTATTGGGCAATATCGATGTTTCCGAATAACACTTGAGGGCCTGAGCACTACTGGCACTATGCCTGAGCCCCATTGCATAGTGTATCATTTTTGGAAACTGGATCAAATCTCCTATTCTCATTCTCTCACAGATTGAAATATCATGGTTTCCTCGGTGGTCAAGATACCTCAACTGAAGCAAGAAAGAAGATATATCTTTTTGTGGAGATCTCTTGCCAGTACAGATGTCACTTGAGTTTTTCATTGTAGTCATTCTTACAGCTGTAACAAGGCATCTCAAGTCTTTTTGATTTGAATTTCCCTAATGTCTAAGGATGTTAAACATTTCTTTAAGTCCTTCTCCAACACTGGAGAGTCCTTGTTAAGAGTTCTTTGCAGATCTATAGCCAATTTTTAAATGAATTATTCAGTTTGTTGATGCTAGTTTCATGAGTTCTTTATGTATTTTGGAAATTAGGCTTCTGTCACATGTGGAGTTGATGAAAACTTATCATTCTATAGGCTTATGTTTTATACTTTTGACAGTATCCTTTGGTTACAGATGCTTTCCAATTTCATGAGATCCCATTTATTAATTATTAACCTAAGCAACTGTATAATGGTATGCTGTTTAGGAATTTGTCTCCTGTGCCAATGAGTTCTAGGCTATACCACAACTTCTCTTCTATTAGGCCCTGATTGTATCTAATTTTATGTTGAGGGATCTAAACTAATTGAACTTAAGTTTCTTGCAGGATGATATATATTTATCTATTTGCTTTCTTGTATATGGCAACGTCCAATAAGACTAACATCATTTATTGAAGATACTGTCTTTCTTTAATTGAGTATTTTAGGCTTCTTCATAAAACAAAAACAAGAGCAAAAAACATATGTTTATAGGTGTTTGAATGTACTTTTGTGTCTGTTATTCAATTCCCCCTGTCAACCTGAGGGTTTTTATTTTAATACCATACTAATGATACTACTATAGCTTTGTAGTACAAGTTGAAATCAGGGATTGAGGTGGATGGAATTGTGTTAGCTGTCATTGGAATTTGTTTCTGTTATTCTTATTTTGTTTTGTTTTGTTTTTTTCTTCATGACATAGAATGTTATCCTAACAAGGTATGCACTGAATGGTATTTGAAATTTTGTTGGGGATTGCAGTGAATCTTTTGATTGATTTTTGGTATGGTGGCCATGTTTATTTGTGGTAACTAAGATTAATTAAACAATTATACCCAGTTCTACCTCATAAAAATAACAAAATGTTCCTATTAAAATTGCATTATTATGTAAGGACAGGTTTCTTGCTCTGACACAGTGATAGAAAAATGCTGCCACCATATACACTTTTCAAAAGTTTTAATGCTTAATGTAGGTGAAAATTTTATACCACTGCATTTATCTGGGCACAAATGTACAGATTTACACTCTGAGCCCAGCTTCAGCAGAAGAGCAGGAAAGATAGAGAAACATGTAAGAGAGCCCCTGCTGTGGGTCACTGCCACAGGTCCACATATCTTCCCAGCCATACAGGACAGCAAGTGGAACTTGGATCTTTTTTTTTATATATAATTTTTATTAGGTATGTTCCTCATTTACATTTCCAATGCCATCCCAAAAAGTCCGCCACACCCTCCCACCCACTCCCCTACCCACCCACTCCTACTTTTTGGCCCTGGCATTTCCCTGTACTGGGGCATATAAAGTTTGCAAGTCCAATGGGCCTCTCTTTCCAGTGATGCCTGAATAGGCCATCTTTTGATACATATGCAGCTAGAGACAAGAGCTTCGGGTACTGGTTAGTTCATAATGTTGTTCCACCTATAGGGTTGCAGATCCCTTTAGCTCCTTGGGTACTTTCTCTAGCTCCTCCATTGGGGGCCCTGCGATCCATCCAATAGCTGACTGTGAGCATCCACTTATGTGTTTCCTAGGCCCTGGCCTAGTCTCACAAGAGACAGCTATATTTGGGTCCTTTCAGCAAAATCTTGCTAGTATATGCAATGGTGTCAGCGTTTGGAAGCTGATTATTGGATGGAACCCTGGATATGGCAGGCTGTAGATGGTCCATCCTTTTGACACAGCTCCAAACTTTGTCTCTGTAACTCCTTCCATGGGTGTTTTGTTCCTAATTCTAAGACGGGGCAAAGTGTCCACACTTTGGTGTTCATTCTTCTTGAGTTTCAGGCATTTAGCAAATTGTATCTTATATCTTGGGTATCCTAAGTTTCTGGGCTAATATCCACTTATCATTGAGTACATATTGTGTGAGTTCCTTTGTGATTGGTTTACCTCACTCAGGATTATACCCTCCAGGTCCATCCATTTGCCTAGGAATTTCATAAATTCATTCTTTTTAATAACTGAGTAGTACTCCATTGTGTAAATGTACCACATTTTCTGTATCCATTCCTCTGTTGAGGGGCATCTGGGTTCTTTCCAGCTTCTGGCTATTATAAATAAGGCTGCTATGAACATAGTGGAGCATGTGTCCTTCTTACCAGTTGGAACATCTTCTGGATATATGCCCACGAGAGGTATTGCAGGATCCTCCAGTAGTATTATATCCAGTTTTCTGAGGAACTTCCAGACTGATTTCCAGAGTGGTTGTACAAGCTTGCAATCCCACCAACAATGAAGGAGTGTTCCTCTTTCTCCACATCCTCGCCACCATCTGCTGTCACCTGAATTATTTATCTTAGCCATTCTGACTGGTGTCAGGTGGACCTTTATCTCATTGAGTTAACAGCAGGATCAGCATAGTGATGTTAGATTCCTCTTGACAATCCAATTTGGAAATCACGAATCATTTTCTACTTAAGAGAGTATCTATAAAAGGTTTATTTCTGTCATTGTATTACTTCCTTCTAAGCTAAAGAAGTTAGTGTCTGGGATAAATCAAGAATACATCATTTATGACATTTTATTAAATGGGAAAAAAACTGCTTTGAATTCCAAATGACATCCTCATAATGACTGAAACCCAAAACATTTGAGGTACAGAACATTACATGTAAGACATGTTACTTGACTTCAGGATACAGGGAAACTGAAAAGGGAAACAAAGCTATGGTCAGACCCCTTAACTGACCAGGTATGAATCAGAGCTCTGCAGGTGGATCCTGCAGGCATTTGTTGGTTAGTGTGAGTGTGACTGCAGGATCACCACTTTTCCAAAATTTACCAATCCATTTCTGGCAACTGCTGTGAAGCTCTCTGTAGGTACTAGAATCAAAAGTAGCACCACTCAGAAGCCCTTTTCACAGGTGCACACCAGAGGGGAAACAAGGAACCCTTCAAGGGTTGAACAGGAAGAACATCTGGCTGACAGATGAAGTGATATGACTGTGAAGCTCAAATGACAGTTGTGACCTTACTGCCAAAACACTTAGTATCCTGGCCTAAGGATCAATGTTTATGAGCAAGGTCAAGAAGTACAAAGCTTTCTAATCTCAGTTTGGGAAGCTCTTGTGCTTTGGTGTACAGAGTAGTACTTTTCTAAGTGTTGAAGTAGTGCACAGGTATTTATAAGAAGCTGACACTAAAAACATTCTTCCATACATTGGTAAAGAAGCCAACCCAACCCAATATCCTTTAAGACTGTTGCTTAGAGACTACATGAGATTCTAGGCCCTTTAGTTGTAAAATCCAGTCTCATGGTTACAAGAAAATCATAAAATAGATTCTATGTAGTCACACCTTAAGCTTCAGTATGAAGCTGGAATTGGAATGATTATGGAAATTCATATTGTCTAGAGAAACTTTTTCAAGTTCTGTTGTGTTTAAATATACCTAATCTAACGTTTCTTAGATGTCTCCAAGTCAGAGCCAGGTTGAGGAAGTCAATCTGAACCACGTTCTCATTCTCATCTCTATGCATGGGTTGCTCTGACACCTACTGGGACCCCTCAAGCAATAATAGGTCTTCCTAGAAGATATGCACTTACAGATTAATTACTGAAAATACAGAAACACAGAGATACGTACATATACACACTCATAGATGCACACATACAGAAATTCACAGACACATACACACACACACACACACACACACACACACACACACAAACACATGGTTTAAAGCCCAAATATCTTACTCATCTTTCACTACACCTTAGCATTACACATTTTACATATTCTCCTTAAATCATTTATTAAGTCTTGGCCTCAGATTATACTTTAAACAACTTAAAAAGAGACAGGAAACATATAGTCTGGGAGCTTGTCTTATGTGTGATTTATACAAAAATGATGTTATCAGAATTCTTTAATTTATAATTTTCATTTATTTATTTATTTATTTATTCACTTTACAACCTGGTCACTGCTCCCCCATCCCATCCCACTATGCTTTCATACAGTCAGTCACACAATTGCTCCATCCTTCTCCTCTGAGAGAGTGGGACAGACCTGTGTATTCTCCCACCCACTTGGCATGTCAAGTCTCTGCATCATTATCCACATGCATCCCCAGAGTCCAGACAAGGCAGTCTAGCCAGTTAAACATATTCCACAGACAGGCATCAGCTTTGGGATATATCCTGCTCCAGTTGTTGGAGGATTCATATCAAGACCTAATACAGAACTGCACATCTGTTTCATATGTGCAGGGTGCTAAGGGCTAGGTCCAGGCCCTGTAAGCTCTTTGGTTGGTGACTCAGTCTCTGATAACTTCCAAGGCTCCAGGCTCGTTGACCCTACTGGGCTGCTTATGGAGTTCAAGTCTCCTTCATGGAACTTAATCCTTCCCACAACTTTTCCGTAAGAGTCCCAGAACTCCATCCAATGTTTGGCTGTGAGTTTCTTCCTCTGTTTTAGTTAACAACTGTTAAGTGGAGCCTCACAGAAGATAGTCAGGCTAGACTCTGTTTTGCAAGCATAATAGAGTATCATTAATAGTGTCAGAGTTTGGTACTTGAACATCAGATGGGTCTCAACCTGGACTGGTTATTGGCTAGCCTTTCCCTCACTCTCTGCTCCATCCTTATCTCTGTTGTTTGTAGACAGGACACATTTTGGGTCTTATTTTTTTTTCTAATTTTTAATTGAAAAATAGATATTTTCATGCAATATATTCTGATTCCTGATTCCCCTTCCCAACTCTTCCATGATTTTCCCCCTAGAATCCCTCTCTTTACCAAATTAGAAGATAAACAGCCCTAAAAAGTAATTTTAAAAAGAAAAAGAAAAAATAAATAAGACAAAGGAAAAGGAAACAAACTGGAACAGGACAAAACAAACAAACAGAAGAAAAAGCACCAATAATGGAGCACAAGAAACAGGCAGATTCAGAGACACATCACTTTACAAATATTCTGTAGCACAAGGATGTGATACAAGTGTGCGGTCAACTCTGATAGTTGATGCTGTAGCAATATAGATCCATGTTTGCTAAAGTATAGTGACTTTAAGGCTGACAACTGGGACTGCAAGAATTTTTTTTGTGACTAGGTGTTATCATATAACATCAGAGCCAAACTCTCTAGGCATATACATATGTTGAATT
Source organism: Mus spicilegus (assembly GCA_003336285.2). Lineage (NCBI taxonomy): Eukaryota > Metazoa > Chordata > Mammalia > Rodentia > Muridae > Mus > Mus spicilegus. The sequence continues at coordinate 65,009 of QGOO02000066.1, read as the reverse complement.
CATAAATGAGGTCTGTAAATGCTGATTTAACAGTATTTACAACTTTTTAGAATTATACTCATGTGACTATGCTTTCTGTTATAAATATCTGCAACATTACAAGAAACTGAATCTTCTGCTGGATAACACAGCCAGAGTTCATGACAAACCAGGAAATCACTTAATACGAGAGTGTGAAATGAGTTTTTGCTTGACTAGAGATTGGTTGGATGTTACAGGTAAAATTTATATTATACTGTATTCCTACCAGTTCCAACAAAAGGTCTGGTTCATCTCAGAATTCAGAAATATATTTATCATGCATAATTCACAGTTTCTCCTTTTGATGTTTTATTTAAAAAGAAACACATCAACGCAGATAGTCATTGGTGAACAGACTCACAAGGTATAGGAGAACTTAGGAGCATCCTAAATCAACACCATGTAATTCATAGATGTCCTCTTGAAAAGTTGACAAAAGCTCTATAGGTCAGTAAGGAAGAGACACAAAAATGGACACTCAGAATGATTACTTATGAGCAATTCTTCAGAATAATCTTCTCTGGGTCCTGTCAGTTACAGGGCAGCTTGCTCCTCCTCTGTGGTTTCTGACACACTCAGGATGTGGTTGTAGCACTGTGCCTTCCACAGTAATAGACAGCAGGGTCCTCAGATGTCAGGCTGTTCAACACCATGTACACTGTGCTGGAGGACCGGTCTACAGAGAATGTGGCCTTGCCCATGAACTTTTGATTGTAGTTAGTTTCACCACTTACTGGATAAATCCTTCCAATCCACTCAAGGCCCTGTCCAGGCCTCTTTTTTACCCAATTCATAATATGGTCAGTAAATGTGTAGCCAGAAGCCTTGCAGGACAGTGTCACTGATGCCCCAGGACTTGCCAGCTCAGCTCCTGACTGTTGCAGCTGGATCTGGGAGTAGGCACCTATGGAGGAAATGACAGAGAGGATTCCATTATCACCTGAGTGTGTGGCCCATCCTCAGGTCTGGAACTTGGGGCCCCTTACATGTAATTGCTGCCACCAGAAAGAGGGTGATCTGGCTCCATCCCATAATGAAGTTCTGTATACTCAGTGACTGTAGAGAAGACAGGGGTCATATGTTGCTCTGTGATGTGGGCATCCCTGAATTTACCATCAGAAATTCAAATGATTTACATATTCATGAACAAGGTACTTGTTAGATAAGGACCTACTCCTGCTGGAGATGCAGAGGATAGAAGACACCTGGGTCAGGCAGAATAATGCTGAAGTCCAAGTTCTATTCATCTCGGAATAAATTCACCCTGTACCATTTCCATGAGTCCTGTGCAGATGCTGTGGATATAACATCTGGGCCTAAGCTCTGAGTAGATTTCCAGCCTGAGACAGATGCTTCACCTGTGGCAAGGTTAACAGATGAAATTACAGATTGTTGTAGGGATGATGATAGTGATGGAAAATTTCAAAAACAGCTAAGTTTGCAGAATTTACATCCTTACAATATATATAATTAATAGGTGCCATTCCACCATGTTATATACTAAAAAATCACCCAAATGATCACATAAATATACTTCAGCAATATTTGTGCATAAACGATTATTGCAGCACCATCACAATAACTAGATTACAGAAATAAACTCTGTCAACAGAGAATTACATCAAAAAGACATGATTATACAGATAACACAAAATAAGTTTTTCATTCTAAAAGAATAAGGAACCTATGTCAATTATAGTTAAATGAATGCAACTAGAGATAATTGTATTAATTAAGACCTTATTAGAAACACAGGCATTAAATGAGTCTCTCAATAGTTCTTAGGTACTGCTCTGCTATGTAAACTAATGTATACAAAAACAGTTGATGAATAAATGAATATTTCTAGTATAATAAAGTAAAAAAAACAAAGGTCAAGAAAAGGAAGGTTAGAGGTTATAAGAAAAACATTAACAAGGTACAAAATACACTTGTATGAAAATACTAAACCTTTATAACATCGATGTTTTAATTTTCAGAATTTTTAAAAATTCTTTAGAATTTTCATTCATTAGAAAATCATAAGGAGATCATAACTACCCCCACTATGTCCCTCTGGTTTGCCTTATTATCTTCTCATAAGTTTCTCTCCAAAAATCCTGACCTCTTTAGTTTCATTCAATAAAAACAGTAGGTCCAATCAGTGATATGCACAGACAAACAGGTGGGGTCATTCACTGAAAAAATTAGGGAACATCCAGAAATATTCCCTAAAAGTAACTAAACGTTCCTCGTTAGTCAACAAATGCCAATAGTACCTCAGGTTGATGTGGGATCTCAGAAATTCCCCGCCATCCATGTAAGATTTTCTTTTGATTGTTATACTTTCTTTTGTGGCAAGAACGGAAAACACATGTAGCAAGGTATAGTGTACTCCTCTGAGGGGGTGGGGGGTGGGGAAAGAAATCCAATTCTTATATTGCACGATGTGGGTCCAAGAGATCAAATTGTTATTGCTGGTGTGATAAACAGATTTTTCTACCTACTCAGCTCATTCACAGTCTGTCCGGCTGTAACTTTGACTGCTTGATTTGTTCAGGTCTTGTGCTGTTAACTATAAGTGCTGGGAATTCATGTGACACTGACAAATCCTGAGATTTTATATCATGTCTATTCTCCCCACTTCTGATCTTATGCTCTTTCCAAACCTGTTTTTGTGATTCTCCTTGGGTTTTGGGTGGGACATTGGTATCGATGAGTTATATGTTGTTGAGGATTCAGGCATCCATTCTCTGTACTTAGACAAGTCATGTGTGCCTACATCAATCATTACTCCCTTCACTCAGAAATTTCTGTGATCAAAAATATGAGCAGCAATAATCTACTGCATAGGAATATATATTATAAGGCATTTTTGTTAACTTGACCATTAACAATGCAACTAGGGTCTGCGAAGCCTATGTCATCTATAGACATGAGCTTTTGACAATGTTTACCTGAGATGAAGTCTTTCCTATGAAGCAGGACATACATCCAATTAGAAAGCAGTTGTTCACTACACAACAGTCAGGAATGGTGTGTGTGTGTGTGTGTGTGTGTGCATGTGTGTGTGTTCTTCTACACTAACAAATTTAACCCTTTCCATGTTCTTTTTTCTTTTCATAGAAAAATATGAAAGGGTGTGTTGTTGGGTGAGTGTTAAAGATTCAGGAAAAAGTTTGAATAGTTTGAAAAATCAGAATAAATTTTATAAATTTTAATATTTGTTTTTTACTACTTATATTTTTTATAGTTAAATCAATGCCCTCCTTCTGGTCCATCCACATACACTTCCTCATCCCATTCCTCCTCTGCCCCTGTCTCAAGAAGATCCCTGTCTCAAGAAGATGGCCACTCCCCACCACCAAGCCTCCCCACACAGAGACTATAAGTATCTAGGTTAGACCCATCTTCTCCCACTGAGTCCAGACCAGGCAGTCCTCTGCTGTATATGTGCCCAGGGATATCAGAACAGCTTCTTTATGCTGCCTGGAATGTGGCACAGTGTCTGAGAGATGTGACAGGCCCCAGTTTATATACATTAAAAAAAAAACAAGAAAGTATGAATCTTTGAAGTGTTTAACAGAGAATCTTCACAGTGTTTGAGCATGGAAACGTTACATCTATTGGGATCACAGTAGATACATGTATGTTAAGAAAGAAAAACACAGAGGATACAGAGTCCTCCACATCTCTCTCTGCAGGAGATTCTTGGCTCCATTGTGCCCCCTGCTGGACAGTAACTGACCTGCAGGTGGATTTTCTATCACTTACAGAGAAGTTGCCCAGTGTGACTTCAGCAGTAAAGTATCCATGCAACTAGTGTGTTTGCAGAGCTCAGATGCAGAGAGAAATATCGTTTGTTTATCTGAAGATGAAGACTATTTTCTCAGCATATACATTTAAGTTGTTTCTACATTATCATCAATGATGCTCTCAAACTCATCTGCATTCCAAGTGACTATCAGTTCCCATTTTAATAAGGTGTAAATGAGAGAAAAAGGCATCTGTTGCCTTCTCTCTATTCCTTTCTCTGTCTTTACTATCTCCACAACACCTCCCCATGCCCTCAATAATCTGCATTCCATACTATTAAAAAATTACTATTTCTAAGTAAATCTACAGGTGAAACTTTTCTGTTATTTCAGATCCAGGGCAGCTTGCTGCTCCTCCAGGGTTTCTGACACATGCAGGATGTGGTCACAACACTGTGTCTTGCACAGAAATAGACCGCAGAGTCTTCAGATGTCAGGCTGCTGATCTGCATGTAGGCTGTGCTGGAGGATGTGTCTGCAGTCAATGTGGCCTTGCCCTTGAACTTCTGATTGTAGTTAGTACCACCATTTCCAGGATAAATATATCCAATCCATTCCAGGCCCTGTCCAGGTGTCTGCTTTACCCAGTGCATATTGTAACTGGTAAATGTGTAGCCAGAAGCCTTGCAGGACATCTTCACTGAGGCCCCAGACCTCACCAGCTCAGCCCCAGACTGCTGTGGATAAGCCTGGGAGTGGACACCTATAGAGGGAAAGGCAGAGTGGATGTCTGTGCAATCTCAGGCCTTGTTTCCTCTTAATATTTGGAACTGGTGAGCCCCTTACCTGTAGTTACTGACAGGAGGAAGAGAAAGATCCTGCTGAATCCCATGGTTAGAGTCAGTGTCTTCAGGGACTGTGGAGAGGACACTGATCATAGGTTGTTTTCATGGTGTGGACCTCCCTGTATTTACTGTCATAGATTCATTGAATTTGCATATTTATGAGCAGGGTACATTTTTTCATAAAAACCTATTCCAGCTGGAGGAGAACTGGAGGGGAAAGACTAAAAAGGCACATGGGTCAGGCAGCAGGATGCTCAGGTCTGAGTCCTAATCCTCTTTGTGGAAATGCATTCTGTATTCTTTCCCTGAGCTCTGAGCAGATGCTCTGGATGTAATTCAGGAACTAAGCTCTTGATAGATTTTTGGCCTGAGTCTGTTGCTCCACTTTGGCACAATGTAATCAGATTGTTCTACAGATAGTTATTGTGATGATGATGATGATGATGAAAAATTCCCCAAATGGCTAATTTTTGAGAATTTACTGCATTATTTCAGATGTATGCAATTAATATTTTTTCCTTTCCAACAGGTTATATACTTCAAAACTCACTACAATGACGAAAAGTAAATGTACTATCTATGTACACATATGTAGAGTAATCACTAGTAAATAGTGAATCTCTAGAAATCTTCTCCCCAAAATGAATATATTTTGTCCATCAGCTTGGTGTGGGCCCTCAAGAATTCTTTCCCATCCATTTTGTAATGTTTTAATATGTAATATTATTTTTGTGGCAAGAGGAATGTACATATGCATCAAAGTGGATATATTAACCTTAGAGGACTACTTTCATAATTGAATTCCAAGATATTTTTTGATATTGCTAAGCTTGCCAGAAGACATCTTTATTGGCTCAGCCATTTTGAGGTCTCCAATGAGGTAATTTTCACTAGTTTAATTTGTGTTTTTTGACCTGGTAAATATAGCTACTGAGAATTTGTTTTTATAGTAAGAACAGCTCAATCCCTGAAGATAGAATTACTTTTTTTTAAGATTTGTGTGTGTGTGTGTGTGTGTGTGTGTGTGTGTGTGGCCTATTTATTAATTGAGATAAGCAGTAAAAAAAAATCCCTGTCCTTAAGAGCCCTATAACCCTAGTATGAACAGCAGGTTACTCCTGTCCTCCTAAGTGGAGTCCCTCCACCCCTTCTCTAAAGTGTTTCACAAAGAATCTTTACAGTGTTTGAGCATAGAGACATCACATGTCAATCACAGAAGGCCAGATCAGTTAATACAATTAAGCAAGGAAACCACAGAGGACACAGAGTCTACTCCATCCCTCATCTATCTATGGGGATTCTTGGCCTCATTCCTCCCCCTGCTGGTCTTGAGCTCCCATGGAGGTAGGTTTGTCCTGGCCTACAGTGATGCTGCACAGTCCAGCTTAAGAAATAATTTAACCCTGTAAGTTCAGTGTTTGTGGGGGACTCAGCCAAAGGGAGAAATGTATTGAGGTTACATGGGGATCATGACTTATGTATCAGAGATTTTAAGTTGTGCCAATATTACTGTAATGTACCTCTCAAAGACAGGTTCCTCCTTGGTGGCACTTGGGTGCAGCTCTTGTAGTTCTCATTTCTAAACAGGTAATGACAGAAGATAACACATTTCTCCTGTCTTCATTAGGCTACATCTGGGGCAGAGCACCTGTGTTCAGAGTGTAAATTACTTACCCTATATTGTTTAATAGACAAAGTAAAAAAAAAGACTTAAACAATAACTATACACAGGGCCTAGATAAATAACTAAATAACTAAGATGCTGCTGATGCAGAAGCTCAGGACCTGACTGACCCTTAGTAGCTGAAGCCGTTTTAAACTTAGTCATGAAATAGGTCTGTATTAATAAGAATGGATAATTAGTGAAAACGCTGACTAGAGAAAATTAAAAGGACCAACATTTTAGGATTCATATGAAAGAACTGAATCCTAGAGATCAGCAATGAGCATGACTCCATTACTGCAGGGGCTCTCAGAGACTGATCCAAAAACCACAGAGCATACACAGTCTGAACCTATGTCCCTAGCACATATATAGAACGCCTACAGCTCAGAGTTCTTGGGTGTCCCCCAACAACTGGAGTGAGGGCTATGCCTAAAACTATTGTCTGTCTGTAGAATAAATTCCGTTGACTATACTGCCTTGTCTGGCTTCAGTAGGAGAGTATCCCCTATCCATGCAGAGACCATGATGCAGCAGAGTTGGGGGATATCTAATATGACTCCACCCTCTCAGTTGAAAAAAAAGAGCAGAATACAAGGAGGGACTGTTTAGTGGCTACCAGGAGAGAAAGGCTTCAAATCAGGATCTAAAATTAATTAATTAATTAATCAATTAATTAATTAATTAATTGATATTTGGAAAATAACTCCTTTGGATCTCCTAAAATAACATGTCCAATTAAAAGTAAAAATAAACCCCTCATCTGAAAACAAGTTGTCCCATTTTACCTTTATAAAAAGGCATTTTCCTATGTGCTGCATCTATCTCCTCCCTAGCCAGAGGAAGTCCTTTACTTGTCCCACTCCAAGACAAATCCTTCTTCTTCCTTGTTCACTACCTCTTCCCCCTCACCCTTTATCTTCTGTCTTTGTCAGAGACCATCGGGTGAGAAATCGAGCCCTTCACAATTTCCCTGACAGGCCAAATGGCCTCGTGCTAGGAGCTGGTCATCACTCCCTCCTCCCTATTCTCTTCCTGGCACCTGAGGCTGTAAAGGCTGAATTATAGTCCCCTCTTCCCTATCTCTTTCTGAATTCCCACGACATCCAAGGACATGAGCTACGCCTGAGCCCGGCCTGAAACCCCAAGGCTGTTAAGGTGGATCTATGTTCTTCATGTCAGCAGATGCCTGCTTCTTTGTTCTTTGTAAGATTCCCCCTCAACCCCTCCCTATTCCCTCCGATGTATCCTTTAAAACAAGGCACCTCAGCCTAATAAATGGAGACCTTGATAGGCACCCTTCTTGGTCTCTGCTTTTCTTCCCCTTCCCCTCATATCCTTACAGGTTTGTGGTCCCCCTCACACCCACGAATAACTGAATTCCGCGGGACTGGATATGTCTTTGCCTCTTATATCATGCCCATTGTCCCTCTGTGGCAAATAAAACTTCTCTGTGCCAAGAACTTAGGGTTGGGTGTCCTGGGCCCCTATAGGCATTGTTTTCCCTTCACCAGTGTTATCCTGCAGATGTCAGAACAAATTTCTGATAATATTGAAATGGTGAGAATTTCACATGAATGTGGTTGCTGTAAGTTCAAAAACATCGTATCAGGAAGCATGACATTCATTCCCTTTCTCAGAGACACATGAAGACAGAATCTATAACTCGCTGGGAAACCTGAAATACAGATAATTTACATCCAACCCTGATTTCAGCTCTGCTGCAATCAGCTCTGAGGTTACTTTTGGAAGATTCGTGAATTATGCCCTCTCCTGCACCAGCAGTCATGCTGCTAGTTCACTGCTGCAGTATATGTAATGGGTGTCTGCCTGCCATAAGATTCAGGGAATTAGAGATTTAAAAAAGGTATCCCGACTCTTGAATCTCAATGAGGGCAAGCATCTTATTTTGATAACATGCCTACTAGTGAAGCTTGAGTTCTGGATTACTGATCTAGAACACATGACAGAAGCATCATGAAGGGCAAAGTTGTATAGATAATCTGCGGTAACAGTACTTATGTAAGAAATTCTCTAAAAATATTAATTAGAAATGTCATCTTAGCATCTAATACTTGAGTGTTCTGTGTTTAGTGTTGATTATTGAGTGCTGGAGCCTGGGAATTCAGGGTCAGATCTGGACTGATTTTGATGATCAAATTGATTAACTGCATGTCCTCCTCCTGAATGGTGAGTTCCTTGTTGGAAGCCTAGGAGATTTGTATACCTAGAGAAGGGAAAAGAAACAAAACAGAGAAAATGGTCAAGAATTATTTCCATATCTATAATTTAGTGTGTATATGGGGTCTATTATAACAGTTTCTTTTTGTTATTGTTTCATTTACCCTCTATGTATACAAATACATAATGATATTTAAATGAAACCATCTAACATAATAAAGTGAAAAATAAGAGGGCAATAAAATAAATGCAGAAAGTATGGGGGAAATAGTCAGTGTACATAATACACTTGTGTGAAAATTCTAAACATGCAAAATTGATATATCTACTCTACAGAATTATTTTTGTTCTTTGCAATTTTCATTCATAAATGAAATAGACTATGATCAAATTTACCTCTACTATGTCCCTCTGGTTACCTTCGGACCTTCCAATATATCTGTCTTCCAACATTCGCACCTATTTCATTCCTTAATCTAATAACATAGGATGTTCAATTACTGATATGTATGTATATATATACTAGTATATAGGGAACCAACAAAAACACTACTAAAATTTGATTAAATGTTCCTCACTGGTCATCAAATGTCAAAAAACCCTCAGCTTGATATGGGTCCTGAGGCATTCCTCCCCATCCATGTTGTAATATTTTTAAAAATTGTATAATGTAATTAGTGGTCAGAACAGAACATACACATACCAATGTATATGTGTAATCCTAAGAGGACAACTCAGGGAATTCAATTCTTGTATGATATAGATCTAAGGGATTAAATCATTATTAGTAAGATTTCCAGGAGACATTTTATCTGATCACCCCTTGCACATGCTCTCAGATTGTAACTATGACTGGCTTGATTGTTCAAGTCTAGTGCTGGTTAATATAGCTGCAGAAGAGTTCATGTGACCATATCAAGTCCTAAAACTTTATGTCTCTACACCAAATATTCTAGTCCTTGTGTTCTTTGTAATCCCTCTTTTTGATAGTCCTTGGGTTATTAGTGGGACATTGATATAGAGGATACATTTGTGATTAACTATGCAGAGGTTCATTTCCTGTACCTTGTCCATTAATTCATGTCTACATTTATCATTACACACTGCACATAGAAGCTGCAAGGCAGTTTGACAACTTGATCATTAGCAAAGCCATTAGGGTCTACTAGTTCTTTGTCATCTCTAACTATGGGCATTTGACCATATTAACCTTGGAGAAAGTCTTACCTATGGAGAGGCCATACGTCCAATTAGAAAACAATTGGTTACTACATAAAAGCAATGGTGGGTACATCTTATCATAATGCTGATATTGTAAACTGCTAGGTCAGTTAATGTATAAAGTCAATGAAGCTATTAGGATCTGAATTTTTTTTCTGGAGATGATGTATCAAAAGAGAGAAAAATGAAAGCAGAGAAGTCTGATTTCAAGCATGAAATGGTTGTGGGAAACGGAGAATAAGACATTAGAGCAGCATAAACTATACTAAAGGGTGATAGGAGAGGTAAGATAAAATATAGTATCTTCAGTGTAAGTAAAAATAAAAAAATGAGTATATAGAATGTGTGTAGCATGACAAAACAAATTAAGGATATTGGGAGTCCAAAAACGCCATTTTGGAGAAAAAAGTAACGAATCTTAAAAATTGCTTTCTATACAAATATTCAAAAAATAATCAACAGTTTATAGTTGCCTAATATACATTTGGGAATGACTTTCTGTTGATGTATTAATTTTATGTTCGGAATATAGTGTGGGTTTATGCATCTGCTGATACATTATTTTTATCAAAAATAATAAATATAAGGAAAGTGTTTGAAAAAAAAGTTGATAGGCAGTCTTGATTAATTATTAGTATTATTTCAGTGGTCTGGTTCTGGTCATGCTCTATGGTTATGTGCGTTATATATTTGCAGAAAGTTGAGTAGAAAGAACAGGGATGAGCTTTGTGTTTTATTTGGGTGTAGAAATCTGTGAAGAAAGAGAAACACTCCTCCATTGTTGGTGGGATTGAAAGCTTGTACAACCACTCTGGAAATCAGTCTGGCAGTTCCTCAGAAAATTGGACATAGTACTACCGAGGATCTCGCATTACCTCTCCTGGGCGTATATCCAGAAGGTGTTCCAACTGGTAACACGAACACATGCTCCACTATGTTCATAGCAGCCTTATTTATAATAGCCAGAAGCTGGAAAGGACCCAGATGCCCCTCAACAGAGGAATGGATACAGAAAATGTGGTACATTTACACAATGGAGTACTACTCAGCTATTAAAAAGAATGAATTTATGAAATTCCTAGCCAAATGGATGGACCTGGAGGGCATCTTCCTGAGTGAGGTAACCCAATCACAAAAGAACTCACACAATATGTACTCACTGATAAGTGGATATTAGCCCAGAAACTTAGAATACCCAAGATATAAGATACAATTTGCTAAACAAATGAAACTCAAGAAGAACAAAGACCAAAGTGTGGACACTTTGCCCCTTATTAGAATTGGGAACAAATCACCCATATAAGGAGTTACAGAGACAAAGTTTGGAGCTGAAATGAAAGGATGGACCATCTAGAGACAGCCATATCTGGGGATCCATCCCATAATCAGCTTCCAAACGCTGACACCATTGCATACACTAACAAGATTTTGCTGAAAGGACCCAGATATAGCTGTCTCTTGTGAGACTATGCTGGAGCCTAGCAAACACAGAAGTGGATGCTCACAGTCAGCTATTGGATGGATCTCAGGGCCCCCAATGGAGGAGCTAGAGAATGTAACCAAGGTAGCCACCCTATAGGTCTAACAACAATATGAACTAACCAGTATGCCAGAGCTCATGTCTCTAGCCGCATATGTATCAGAAGATGGCCTAGTCACCCATCAGTGGAAAGAGAGGCCCATTGGTCTTCCAAACTTTATATGCCTTAGTACAGGGGAATGCCAGGGCCAAGAAGTGTGAGTGGGTGGTTGGGGGAGCTTGTGGGGGAGTTTTGGGATAGCATTGGAAATGTAAATGAAATAAATACCTAATTAAAAAAAAAAAGAAATCTATAAACAAAGGTACCTGCATTGGTGTGTAGTGCAGCTCCCAAAGACATATGTTGTTAATTGAAGGTCTCTGGACCACTCACCAAAAAACTCACTGTCTGGTAATTGTCAAAGAGTATTCAGAGAACAGTATGAGGAATCACCATTTCTCTTAGTTGCATACAGTAACTCAATAGTTAAGCCTTACTTCTGACAAAGAATTTAAACACTGAATAGATTATAAGAGCCAGAAGAGTTGGATAACTCCATGGAAACTGAATTCTGGACACAACAGGATACATGCACACATGAACTGACAGAGAATGTGACAATATGCACAGGGAATGCAGACTCCATCCACGTGGAGAGCCAGTGTTGAAAAAAAGGACATGGCCATAGGTTCTTACCCTTAAATAAGACAGTTTTGAAATTGACACTCATGCAAAGGGAAATCTAGCTTTCTCCTATGGAGCATTACGGGGTGTATTAACCACATTTAGTGATGGTACATGTGCAGCAGAAGTCCAACACAAAAGGAAGTTCACACTGTTTCTGTAGATATTTATTCTCATTGTTTTAAGCATTAATTTTGCTTTCACTTGTCTTTCGGATATAAATCAACATTACAGAGATACATTATTTTAATGTTCATTTTCTTTATTTCCATTTCAAATGATATCCCAGTTCCTGGTTTCCTCTACAAAAAAAAAAAAAAAAAAAAAAAAAAAAAAAAAAAAAAAACACTCCCCCTATCCCCTCCCTGTCCCCTGCTCACCAACCCACCCACTTCCACTTCCTGGCCCAGGCACTCCCCCACACTGGGGCATAGAGCCTTCACAGGACCAAGGACCTCTCCTCCCATTGATGTTCGACTAGGCCATCCTCTGCTACATATGCACCTGGAGCCATCAGTCCCACCAAGTGTACTCTGGTTGGTGGTTTAGTCCCTGGGAGCTCTGGGGATACTGGTTAGTTCATAATATTGTTCTTCCTATGGGCTGCAAAACTCTTCAGCTCCTTAGGTCCTTTCTCTAGCTCCTTCATTGGGGACCCTGTGCTCCTTCCAATTGATGGTTGTGAGCATCCACTTCTGAATTTGTCAGGCACTGGCAAAGTCTCTCAGGAGAGATCTATATCAGGCTCCTGTCAGCAAGCACTTGCTGGCATTCACAAGACAGTGTATGTTTGGTGATTGTATATGGGATGGATCCCCAGGTGAATCAGTCTCTGGATGGTCATTTCTTCCGTCACTATTCCACACTTTGTCTCTGTAACTGCTTCCATGGGTATTTTGTTCCCAATTCTAAGAAAGGGTGAAGTGTCCATACTTTGGTCTTAGTTCTTCTTGACTTTCATGTGTTTTGCAAATTGTATCTTGGGTATTCTAAGTTTCTTGGATAATATCCACTTATCAGTGAGTGCATATCATGTGTGTCCTTTAGGGATTGGGTTACCTCCCTCAGGATGATATCCTCCAGATACATCCATTTGCCTAAGAATTTCATAAATTCATTGTTTTTAATAGCTGAGTAGCACTCCATTATGTAAATGTACCACATTTTCTGTATCCATTCTTCTGCCGAGAGACATCTGGGTTTTTTTCCAGCTTCTGACTATTATAAATAAGGCTCTTATGAACATAGTGGAGAATTTGTTCCTATATATCTTGGAGCATCTTCTGGATATATGCCCAGGAGTGGTATTGCATTTTTATGGGTTTGTGAGTGTGTGTTTTTTCTTTTTCTTTTCTTTTTTGATTATTTCAAAATGTTTTCATGTTTTTTTTCTATAGAAAAATGAAATTCATTGAGTGAACGGTGAAGGAACTTACAGAGTTTAGAAAGAATGTAAGTCTTCACAATACTTTGTATAAATTTTAATATTTATTTTTATTAAGTTTATTTTCTTTTTAGTCAAGTCATTGTCTCCCTCCGGGTCCAATCTCTCACAGTTCCTCATAGAATTCCTCCTCCCCCACCCCCTGTCTTCCAGAGAATGTCCTCAGCACCAGGCTTCCTCTCTTCATGGGGCTTCAAGTATCTCAAGGGTTAGGCACATCTTCTCCAACTGAGGCCAGACCAGGAAGTCCTCTCCTGTATATGTGTCTAGGTCCTCAGACAAACTCGTGTATTCTGCCTGGTTCATGGCTCAGTGTCTAAGAGATCTCAAGGGGTTTTGTTAATATATATTAAAATATAAGAAAATATGTCTTTGAAGTATTTTATTTTTTATTTTTTATTAGATATGTTCTTTATTTACATTTCAAATATTATCCCCTTTCCTTGTTTCCCCTCCAAAAAAATCCCCTATTCCCCCGCTCCCCAAACCACCCACTCCCATTCCTGGCCCTGGCATTCCCCTATACTGGGACATTGAACCTTCACAGGACCTAGGGCCTCTTCTTCCATTGATGACCAGCTAGGCCATCCTCTGCTACATATGCAGCTAGAGCCAAAACAGAATCTTCACACTGAGTATGAAATCATTACATGTCAATCACAATAGGTAAATGTACATTTAGAAAGGAAGTCACAGAGGATACAGTGTCCCACTCCACACACCACCACATATCTCAGCTGGGGAATCTTTGCCCTATTGTGCCCCCCGCTGGTATGAACTCACTTGGAGTTAGATTTCCAGTCACTTACACTGAAGTTGCCCAGTCTGACTTCAGCAGAAACATATCCCTCCAACTAGTGTGCATGCAGGGCTCAGATGCAGGCAAAATGATGTCTCAGCCTCTGAATTTAATTTTAACTACATTATCATCAATGAAGTGCTCAAAATCATCTGCTTTCCTAGTGGGGGTTGGAACCACCTCTAAAAGTTCTCATTTGTAATAAGGTGTAAACAGGAGAGATTATCTACATGTGGAGGAGCTTAGGGTCACTGCCCCTGAGTGACTGATGTCCACATCTCTCTCTATGGGAGGCTGTGGCTATGTAGAACGTGTCTGGTGTCAGGAAAAGGCAAAGTTCCTATTGTACCTTGTGGGTCACCAGGGCTTCAAGCCCATCTTAACCTTATCATGCTTCCTCTCACGGTCCACTGCCCCACAAAGAGTAAATCCCACTCAGTCAAAACTTATGCAAGATGTATCTCTGGATACTATAAGTATATGTGTATGCACATGTGTGTGAGAATGTGTGTGTGTGTGTGTGTGTGTGTGTGTGTGTGTGTGTGTGTGTGTGTGTGTGTGTGTGTGTGTGTGTGTGTATGTATGTCTGTAAGCAGAGGACATGGAAAAAGAATTCTGGACAGATTATGAAACCCTGTATAGAACTAACCAGAGCAAAGCTCCACTGAACAAACTTTAAATTTCTACTTGGTCTTTACATAATAACTTTTTGTTTCTAAAGATTTAGTTACAACTGCACACGTTTTAATGACTCAGTCATTATACATGTTGTTTATTTATATGTGCCTGATGCTGACCTCCCTCTTTCAGGACACATATCATTCATATTTACCTCCTCTCAGTGTTCACAATAGAGTGCTGGTATTGCCGAACATGTCTTGCTCCTTTTTTTTTTTTTTTCTTGCTTAACTATGTTTTTTGCTTCTTTTTTTTTCTTATATATTTTCTTTATTTACATTGCAAATGTTATCCCCTTTCCTAGTTTTCCCTCCAAAAATCCCATATGCCCTTCCCTCCTCCCCCTGCTCCCCAATGCATCCACTCCCATTCCTGTTCCTGGCATTTTCCTATACTGGAGCATAGATCCTTCACAGGACCAAGGGCCTCTCCTCCCATTGGTGACCAACTAGGCTATATCCTCTGCTATATATATAGCTAGAGCCACAATTTCCATCATGTTTTATCTTTGATTGATGGTTTGAGTTCCAAGGAGCTCTGGGTATACTGTTTAGATCGTGTTGACGTTCCTTCAGTCCCTTTCAGCCCCCTGGATATTTTACTGGCTCCTTCATTGGGGGCCTTGTGCTCCGTTGACTGGATGACTGTGAGCATCCACTTCTGTATTTGCCAGGCACTGGCAGAGCCTCACAGGAGAAAGCTATATCAGGCTCCTGTCAGCAAGCACTTGTGGGCATTGCCTAGTGTCTGGGTTTCATGGTTATTTAAGGGATGTATCCCCAAGTGGGGCAGTCTCTGGATAGTCATTCCTTCAGGCTTTGTTCTGAACTTTGTCTCACTAACTCCTTACATGGGTATTTTGTTCCCCATTCTAAGAAGGAACAAAGTATCCACACTTTGGTCTTCCTTCTTCTTGAGTTTCATGTATTTTGCAAATTGTATCTTAGGTATTCTAACTTTCCGGGCTAATATCCACTTATCAGTGAGTGCATGTCATGTATGTTCTTTTGTGATTGGGTTACCTCACTCAGGATGATATCCTCCAGATAATTCCATTTGCCTACTAATTTCATAAATTCATTTTTTAATATCTGAGTAGTACTCCATTGTGTAAATGTACCACATTTTCAGTATCCATTCCTCTGTTGAGGAACATTTGCATTCTTTCCAGCTTCTGGTTATCATAAATAAGGCTACTATGAACACAGTGGAGCATGTGTCCTTATTACAATTTGGAACATCTTCTGGGTATTTCCCCAGAGTGGTATTGCTGGTCTAGTAGTACTATGTTTAATTTTCTGAGAAACTGCCAGACTGATTTCCAGACTGGTTATACTAGCTTGTAATCCCAACAACAATGGAGGAGTGTTCCTCTTTCTCTGCATCCTGGCCAGCATCTGCTATCACCTGAATTTTTGATCTTAGCCATTACGTGTGAGGCCATTAGTGTGAGGTGAAATCTCAGGGTTGTTTTGATTTGCATTTCCATGAGTATTAAGGATGTTGAACAGTGTTTCACGTGCTTCTCAGCCATTCAGCATTCCTCAGTTGAGAATTCTTTGCTTAGCTTTGCACCCCATTTATTAATAGGGTTATTTGATTTTCTGGAGTTCATCTTTTTTTATTTATCTCTATCTCTATCTCTGTCTCCTCTATCTCTATCTCTCTCTCTCTCTCTCTCTCTCTCTCTCTCTATCTATCTCTATCTCTCTCTATCTAGCTCTAGCTCTAGCTCTATCTAGCTGTAGCTCTTCTCTATCTCTATCATCTATGTGTATATACATAT
>QGOO02000066.1:33539-48423 GCA_003336285.2 Mus spicilegus | reverse complement strand
ATATGATATGATATGATATGATATGATATGATATGATATGATATGATATGATTTGAGTCCCCTATATGATTTAGGATTGGTAAAGATCCTTTCCAATCTGTTGGTGGCCTTTTTGTCTTATTGACAGTGTCCTTTGCCTTACAGAAGCTTTGCAATTTTATGAGGTCCCATTTATTGATTCTCTCTATTTTATAGCACCATCCATTGCTGTTCTCTTAAGGAATTATCCCCCTGTGCCTATATTTTCAAGGATTTTCCCCACTTTCTCATATATACATTTCAGTGTCTCTGGTTTTATGATGTTCCTTGATCCACTTAGACTTGAGGTTTGTACAAGGATATAAGAATGGATCAATTCACATTCTTCTACATGATAACCACCAGTTGTGTCAGCACCATTTGTTGAAAATGCTGTCTTTTCTCAACTGGATGGTTTTAGCTCCTTTGTCAAAGATCAAGTAACCATAGGTGTGTGGTTTCATTTCTGGGTCTTCAATTCTATTCCACTGATCTACCTGTCTGTTGCTGTATCAGTACCACGTAAGTTTTGGGTTTTGGTTTGGTTTGGTTTGGTTTTTGCATATTTGTTTGTTTGAATGTTTTTGGCTTTTTTAGAAAGGAAATTTTATTTATTTTATTAGATATTTTCTTTATTTAAATTTCAAATGCTATCCCAAATGTTCCCTATACCCTCCCCCTGCCCTGCTTCCCTACCTACCCACTCCCACTTCTTGGCCCTGGCGTTCACCTGTACAGGGGCATATAAAGTTTGCAAGACCTCGGGGCCTCTCTTGCAAATGATGGCCAGCTAGACCATCTTCTGCTACATATGTAGCTTGAGCCATGAGCTCTGGGGGTACTGGACAGTTAATATTCTTGGTCAACTTATAGTGTTGCAGACCCTTTTATCATAATTTCTCTGTATTACAACTTGAGGTTTAGCATGGTGATTCCACCAGAGATTATTTTATGGTTGAAAACAGTTCTTGCTCTCCTATGTTTTTTATTATTCCAGATGAATTTGTAGATTTGTAGATTGCCCTTTCTAACTCAGTGAAGAATTGAGTTGGAATTTTGATGGGGATTGCATTGAATCTGTAGATTGCTTTCAGCCAGATAGCCATTTTTGCGATATTAATCCTGCCAATCCATGAGCATGGGGAATCTTCCCATCTTCTGAAATCTTCTTCAATTCTTTTCTTTAAAGACTTGAGGTTCTTATCATACACCTCTTTCCCTTCCTTAGTTAGATTCATATCCAGGTATTTTATAATATATGTGACTACTCTGAAGGGTGTTGTTTCCCTAAATTCTTTCTCAGCATGTTTAATCCTTTGTGTAGAGAAAGCCAACTGATTTGTTTGAGTTAATTTTATATCCAGCTACTGCACTGAAGATGTTTATCAGGTTTAGGAGTTCTCTGGTAGAATTTATATATATATATATATATATATATATATATATATATATATAATCATATCATCACAAGTAGTGATATTTTGATTTCTTCCTTTCCAATTTGTATCCCCTTAATCTCCTTTTGTTGTCAAATTGCTCCAGTTAGAGCTTCAAGTACTGTATTGAATAGGTAGGGAGAGAGTGGGCAGCATTATGTACTCCCTGATTTTAATGCCCAAAAATTCCACCAAAAAACTTCTAAACCTGATTAACAGCGTCAGTGCAGTAGCTGGATATAAAATTAACTCAAATAAATCAATGTCCTTTTTCTACAAGTAAGGATAAATGGACTGAGAAAGAAATTAGGGAAACAACACCTTTCACAATAGTCACAAATAATATAAAATACCTTGGTGTGACTCTAACTAAACAAGTGAAAGATCTGTACGATAGGAACTTCAAGTCCTGAAGAAATAAATTGAAGAATATCTCAGAAGGTGGAAAAATCTCCCATGCTAATGGATTGGCAGGATAAGTATAGTAAAAATGGCTATCCTGCCGAAAGCAATCTGCAGATTCAATGAAATCCCCATCAAAATTCCAACCCAATTCTTCACTGAGATAGAAAGGGCAATTTGCAAATTCATCTGGAAAAGTAAAAAACCTAGGATAGCAAAAACTGTTCTCAACAATAAAAGAACCTCTCTTGGAATCACCATGCCTGACATTTAGCTGTACTAGAGAGCAATTTTGATTTAAAAAAAAAATCTACTTGGTACTGCTACAGTGACAGACAGGTAGATCAGTGGAATAGAATTGAAGACCTAGAAATGAATCCTCACACCTATGGTCACTTGATATTTGATAAGGGAGACAAGCTTATACAACCACTCTAGAAATCAGTCTAGAGGTTCCTCAGAAAATTGGGCATAGTACTACTGGAGGATCCTGCAATACCTCTCTTGGGCATATATCCAGAAGATGTTCCAACTAGTAAGAAAGACACATGCTCCACTATATTCATACCAGCCTTATTTATAATAGCCAGAAGCTGGAAAGAACCCAGATGCCCCTCAACAGAGGGATGGATACAGAAAACGTGGTACATTTACACAATGGAGTACTACTCAGCTATTAAACAGAATGAATTTATGAAATTCCTAGGCAAATGGTTGGACCTGGAGGGCACCATCCTGAGTGAGGTAACCCAATCACAAAAGAACTCACATGATATGAACTCACTGATAAGTGGATTTTAGCCCAGAAACTTAGAATACACAAGATATAAGATACAATTTGCAAAACACATGAAACTCAAGAAGAACGAAGATCAAAGTTTGGACACTTTGCCCCTTCTTAGAATTGGGAACAAAACACCCATGGAAGGAGTTACAGAGACAAAGTTTGGAGCTGAGACAAAAGGATGGACCATCTAGAGACTGCCATACTCAGGGATCTATCCCATATTCAGCCTCTAAACTCTGACACTATTGCATACACTAGCAAGATTTTGCTGAAAGGACCCTGATATAGGTGTCTCTTGTGAGACTATGCTGGGTCCTAGCAAACACAGAAGTGCATGCTCACAGTCAGCTATTGGATGGATCACAGGGCCCCCAATGGAGGAGCTAGAGAAAGTACCCAAGGAGCTAAAGGGACCTGCAACCCTATAGGTGGAACAACATTATGAACTAACCAGTACCCTGGAGCTCTTGACTCTAGCTGCAGATGTATCAAAAGGTTGCCTAGTTGGCCATCACTGGAAAGAGAGGCCCATTGTACTTGCAAACTTTATATGCCCCAGTACAGAGAAAAGCCAGGGCCAAAAAGTGGGAGTGGGTGGGTAGGGGAGTATGGGGCACTTTTGGGATAGCATTGGAAATGTCAATGAGGAAAATACCTAATGAAAAATATTTAAAAAAAGAAAAGTCACCAAAACATAGCACAAGAAACACACGTGGTTGCAGAAACAGACAAGTGTACAAATACTCTATAGAAAAACACATGGGCAACATGTATGCAATGGAATATGAGATTTGATGATGTATCAATATAGGTCCATGTTCTAAAATGTCCAGTGATAGTATGGATGATTATTGAGCCTGGGAAGGAAATATATATTGTGGCAAACATGTACGTGTAATCTCGGAAAGTACCATAATTAACAGGTCCACACATTGTGTTGGTAAGTCATTTCTGTAAAAAAAGACTTGATAATATTTTGAACCAAATAACTGGGCATATATTTACATGACTGTCTATCCTGATATAAATGTTTCTCATATTCTAAGAGACTGAAACTTCTTCTGGAACACACAGCCAGAGTTACCAACATACCTGAAGTCATAGAATACTTAAGACTATTAAAGGAATGTCTCTTTGCCCAAGTGTTGGTGATTTGAATTTTATAGATCAAATTCATATTATCCATTTTCCCTAACAATTTCAACAGAAGTTCTGGGCTCTCCAAACTGTGAGCTATTTTTACCATGATCTTTACACCTTTGGTTTCTATTCTTTTATTGTATAAAATCATGTCAATGAGGTGGTCACTGGTGAAGAGATTTGCAAGGTATGATGAATTATAGGTTTTTCTTAAATCAGCATCACTTTATTCATAAAAGTCCTTTTACAAAGACAACAAAGGCACTATATGACTGAGAGGAGGAGGTAATAAAGGGACATTCAAAATTACTATTTCTGAGCTAGTCTAAAGAACAGTCTTTCAGTCATTTAGTTCCCAGGAAGGTTCTTGGTCCTCCAGGGTTTCTGACACACTCAGGATGTGGTTTCAACACTGTGTCTCTCACAATAATAGTCAGCAGTGTCCTCAGATGTCAGGCTGCTGAGTTGCATGTAGTTTGTGTTGGATGATGTGTCTATAGTAAATGTGGCCTTGCCTTTGAACTTCTGATTGTAGGTAATAAGCTGTGAGTTGTACCTTGGGTATTCTGAGCTTCTGGGCTAACATCTTCTTATCAGTGAGTTTATATCATGCATGTTCTTTTATGATGGGGTTACCTCACTCAGAATGATATTTTCTAGCTCCATCTATTTGCCTAAGAACTTCATGAAATCATTGATTTTAATAGCTGAGTAGAATTACATTTTATGTATATTTTTTGTTTCAATTCCTCTGTTGTGGAGGGACCACTTCCTAAATTTGGACAATTTTCATAGTGAATGTTTGGTATACACATATCTGAATATATGGAAATATTCTTGGGTGAACTCTCATTTTCATCAAAGAGAACTGCACCATAGCAGACTCATTTGAAAGATATCAAGAATGTGAAAACAATGAAATATTATCCTACCTCAAAGTTATACCAACACTGTGAAAATAAACCAAACCCAGAATGCTGAGTGTTAGCCGAGGCCCTGAACATTTAAGGAAATATGTCCAATGAGACCTGGACTAATGGTTGGTTTCCTTTTCCCTGGGTTATCATCACTACAAGGACTTTTCTCCTATGATTGAATTATATGTCTTGAAAAAAGAGAATATTTGAGATTTACTGAAATTCTCTGCATGAGATTCAAATATCTCACAAATGTCCTCATCAAAGATAGGCAGTAGGAATCAGCGACATGAAACAAAAGATAGTGGAGCGTTAAGCCTTCACAACACCAAGGACATCACCTCCCATTAATGTCCAACAAGTTTATCCTCTGCTATATATGTGGCTGGAGTCATGGGTCCCTCCATGTGTACTTTTTTGTTGGTGGTTTAGTCAGTGGGAGCTCTGTGGGGTCTGGTTGGCTGATATTGCTGTTCTTCCTATGGGGTTGCAAACCCCTACAGCTCCTTCAATCCTTTCTCCAACTACTCCACTGGGGACCCAGTACTCAGTCCAATGGTTGGCTGTGAGCATATGCCTTTGTATTTTTTCAGGCTCTGGCAGAGTCTCTCACATGACAGCTATATCATGGTTCTCTCCGCAAGCACTTCATGGCACCCCCACTATTATCTGGGTTTAATCACTGTATATGGAATGGATCCCCAGGTGGAGCATTCTCTGGATGACCATTCCTTCAAGCTCCACTATGATCATAGCAGCCTTATTTGTAATAGCCAGAAGCTGGAGATAACCCAGATATCCTTCAACAGAGTAATGGATACAGAAAATGAGATACAATTATACAATTAAGCACTGCTCAACTTTAAAAACAATGACATTATGAAACACTTAGGCAAATGGATGGAACTAGAAATAATCATCTTGAGTGGGGTAACTTAAATTGTTTTCTAAGGATCACACATATACCTTGGTCTATATGTCTTCTGTTCTCAACACTAAATACAGGATAACAATTAAAATACCACAACATAGATGTTGCATTTCTGATGCGTTGTCCATGGGTTACATATAGGTATGTTGATTTAAGAGTGTGATTTGAGCTGCAATGAATTTAGATTTTTTTTCTGAAAATTTCTGGCTCTTAGATTTAAAGTCTGAGGACAAAGGTAGACTGTGTGTTACAAGTATTAAAGATTTCTATGAATTCCATAAATTTATTCTAACATTGTAGTATAAATATTGATGTTAAGCACCATGCCAACGAGGCCTTAAAAATAGCTCCTTGGGTACTTTCTCTAGCTCCTGTGGTCCTGGGACTGGGGCCTGGTCAAAAGGATGTGAATCTCCTACTATCCTCTGGTATGTATGAGATTTCAGGGCTTCCAACTGACTCAACCTTACCAAGTTTCCTGGCACAGTCCACTACCCCACAACTTCCCCTTTCTTTTTTATAAAGGAGGATTGTCATATTAACTGTCTCCTATGATTGGCAGTTTCAAATTGAACCAAGACATGGACAGATGTGATTTTTGCAGTGCTACTCATCTGCTGATTTAGAAAATTGGATGAGGCAGGATTTCAAAAGAAGCAAGGCTCTGATGTCTAGTTTGGGGCAAAGGAGGGAAAGAAAAAAGGGTACCAAGGGGTTATAGTAACAAGAAGTAAGAGCCTTGGAAGCACAGGCTATCCAGAGGTTCTCCCAGAGCTCTTTGAGCATGTGTACATCTTGTTCTACCAGCCCAGATTTACTGACATAGAAGCAACATCCTTTCAGCAAAATGCAATTGCCTCCTTGTTCAGCAGTCAGTAAATTCGGGTCCCAACTGTTTTGGAGAATAACAAAGGATGTTATCTTATTCTGAAGGGACTCAAGGCTGTCTGCAGTGGAGGCCATTGCATGCTCAAGCTTGTCCTGGAAGTTGCTGGCTAGATGTTCTTTATGGACAAGGGCTACTCTAGCAGTTCCTGTCACACCCAGCAAGGAAATGAGGCCCAGTTCAATGAGCAGATGGATGAAGATCTCTATCTTCTTAAGGCTTCCACCTATCTGGTTCAAGATTTTTCTGGTTCAAGGTTTATAGATATCTCTATAAATACTTGGAGAAGAAATATATATTTGGAGAAGAATTATCACAGAGATTGAGTATCCTTTCAAAAGCACTACAGGATCCTTTACATCAGAGGAGGGCAGTTAACACATACTGACTTCGTGATGGTCATGCCATGGGCATATATAAGATGGGATTTCAAGGACCATGCTACAAGGCAAAAAAGTGAGAGGGTAAGTCAAAAAGAATGAAACTAATCCAAGGTGGGGTCCATAAAATTGTGAACAGATAATGGCAGTATTCAAATCCAGGACATTGTGGTAAACTTTGTCTAAATTTATATGTAAGGAGCAGTGGTATGGTGTTAGTATGAGGACATCATTTATTCACCTTCTTCAGTATTCTGTATATTAACAAGGTCATTCATTAAGTTACTTTCTTCGTATTTCTTTTTTTTTAAATATTTTTTATTAGGTATTTTTCTCATTTACATTTCCAATGCTATCCCAAAAGTCCCCCATACCATCCCCCCGACTCTCCTACCCACCCACTCCCATGTTTTGGCCCTGGCGTTCCGCTGTACTGGGGCATATAAAGTTTGCATGTCCAATGGGCCTCTCTTTCCAGTGATGGCCAACTAGGCCATCCTTTGATACATCTGCAGCTAGAACCAAGAGCTCCAGGGTACTGGTTAGTTCACAATGTTGTTCCACATCACCCAGCATCTTGATATTCAAATTCGATTTAAAAAATTTATAGTGTACAGAAAATGGATGATAAAACCCAAAATGTAATGAAGGCCAGACAATGCAAAATGCTGAGTTTCTCCCTTTCTCCATTCCCTGAACTAAGGGCTTCACATGGACCTGGGGGATACCATGGAACCATGGAAACAACACTTGCTCTGATGAATTTCATTGGCTCAGCTCTGTGAATGGAACATCAAGAAATGTGCCCCCAAATAAAAAAATCAGATTTTCCAGCTGAAGAAACCCTCCTTTCAGTGCAAGAATTTACAGATAGATTTACATATGCTGTTGATTGTAATGATTACATGTGGATGTTCGAAACCACTTGTTTGAAACTTTGTAGCATCCTTTTAAATGGATATGCAATCGATGTTTCAATAAACTTCATAGGTTATGAATAAAATACATATGTGTAATATTAATTAACAAAGGATACTTGTAATGGTTATTTAAAAATAAATGTGTGCTCCAGAGTGGCTATAAAAGTATGCACTTCACCCAGCAATGGTGAGCACATCCTCACCAGCATTAGCTGTCATTGTAGTTTTGATCTTAGCCATTCTGACAACTAGAAGAACAAATCCCAGACTCATTTTGATTTGCATTTCACTGTTGAGTAAAAAAGTTGAACATTTATTTAACTGCTTCTTTTCCAATAGTGATTTCTTTGTAAGAATTCTGTTAGACCTACAACCCATTTTAAGTTGGATTATTTGGTTTGGTGACATCTAGGTTCTTGAGTATGATTTTTGGATTTCAGCCTTCTGTCATTTGTAGAGTTGTTGAGAATCTTTTAGGCAACCATTTTGTCTTGTAGATGGTGGTCTTTGCCTTACAGAATATTCTCTATTTCATTAAATTCCACTTATTGATTGTGGCTCTTAGCAGCTTTACTATTGGTGTTCTCTTTGGGATGTTGTCTCCTGTGCCAATGAGTTCTAAGCTCTTCCCCACCTTCTCTGCTGTAGGATCAAGATATCTTGATTCATATTTGTGGTCTGGGATCCAGTTGTTCTTGATTATTGCACATGAGAACAGATATGGATCTGTGTGCATTCATGTATGCATACATATTTAGTTAGACCAGCACCATTTGCTGATGCTTTTGTTCTTTCATTGGATATTTCTGACTTTATCAAAAAGTAGGTGTCCATAAATTTGTGGATTTGTTTCTGGATTTTTTATTTGATTCTGTCTATTAACCATGCTTGTTTTATTTCATTACCTTGATTTTTTATAGCTCTGTGGAAAACTTTCAAATAAAGGATGCTGATATCTCCCCATGTTCCTTTATTGCACAGAACAGGTTTAGCTGTCCAGGATTTTGCAGATTTTCTATGTGAAGATAAGGGTTGTCCTTTCAAGATCTGTAAAGAACTATATAGAAATTTTAATGTATGTTATAATGACTCTGTAGTTTGCTTTTGAGAGAATGTTCATTTTTACTATGTGACTCCTATCTACACAGGAGCATGGCAGATATTTCCAACTTTTGATATCTTAAGTTTTTGTTTTAAAGACTTCAAGTTTTTTTTTTTTATCATGCAGGTCTTTCACTTGCTTGGCTATAGTAAAAAGAAAGTTCTAACTTTCCAACTGAGGGTCTTATTCAACTACAAGATAACTGATCTTCATGATGACTTAAAGAACCTTCAAATTTTATAATTTATGTTTCTATAGCATTTCCAGGAGAATGACATAGACTTTAGGAACTAACGCAAGCAATCTGCTTCAGGTTTACTGTCTTTAAAGACAAGGACTAAATAGCATAAGAGATGGTTTCTTAGCTCTCAAAGGGATAACTGAGAAAAATGTATACTTCATAGAGTCAAGAAACACAGCTCTATGCACCATCCCTCACGTTCTGCACAGCTACTTTATTTGATGTTTTTATTTCACTGACAGAGGAAATTAAATATTTATCATTATTATCATTGATGTTGATCAAAAAGACTCTAGAGGGCATAATGTCCTTGTACTCACAGAGAAGCACTGAGAGAACCCAAAATTTTAATCACACAGGAATGTCTCCTCAAAGAAGGAGATAAAATCAAATACTTTAACTCCATCCAGAAAGCTGAAAGTGGAGGTTCTTAACAACTTGTTCATCCTTTTTCTATCTCTAGGGACAGAACGCAGAATTACCAAGAATTATTATTGCAGACTCTTCTATAATTATCCTAGTAACCATCGTTAGGGGAGGTATCATATACATTTATGGCCTCCCGATCTGTATGCTGTTGGTCTGAGAGCACACTAGGCACTGTACTTTGGCAAAAGAACCCAACCTCATGGTTACAAAAATGCATAAAATAGGGTCTATATAGCCACACTTTAAGGTTTATTGTGCAAAGGAATTTGAAATGATTATAAAAATGATTTTTGTCTGGATACCCTTTTTCAGTTTATATTGTGTTAAAATGTACCTATAAGAAACTCCCTACCCTTAGATTCCCCAGAGTCTTATCCAAGTTGACAAAGTCAATTTGTACCATGTTAACATTCACATCTCTTTCCATGCTCCTACAGAGACACCCTCAAGAAATAAAAGATATCCTAGTAGAAACTGTTGTGTGCACTTAGAGATTAATAATGGAAACGTTTCTTTAGTAAAAGTATAACCACACACACCCCCTCATACACACACATACACACACACACAGAGAGAGAGAGAGAATAAAACCAAGATATTTTATTTATTTATGTATATTTCAATATACCTTAGAATTAAGCATAGTACATATGCTTTGTCCGCACATGTTTTTAGACCTTGATTTTTATTTACTTTGAACAATTTAAAAGGAAATGAGACCTAAAAATAGACATTTGTGCATATGGTTTACTTACACAACAAATACGTTATCAGAATTATTTATTTATTAATCTTTTAGAGTTCTTTTTTTTATTTTTCATTGAAAATACACTTATTCCTGCAATATATTCTGAATGCTGATTTCCTTATCTCAACACCTCCCCAATCTTCTCCCAGATTTTGATTGTGTTTCTATATCTAATTAGAAAACAAACAGAACAGAAATATAATGTAAAAGAAAAACAAAGAAAAAATGCATGGCAAAAATAAAAATAAATAAATAAACCTAAAATAAAAACAAAACAACAACAAAAAAAAAACAAAACAAAAACCAAAAAAAGTGTATGGACTGTAGGGAAGATTACCGGAGGAAGTAAATATGGAATCAAACACTTATGTATAATTACAGAACCTAAATAATTTAACAAGTACATACATTGTGTCGGTGAATGATTTTCATAAAAAAGGTTTTAATAATGTTTTCATCAAATTACAGGAATTTTATTCACATGACTTTGCATTCTGAGACAAATATTTCTTACATCCTATGAGAGTGGAACATCTGTTGGAAAACACAGCCAGACTTAACAGCATACCCGAGATCACTTATTACTTAAGGCTGTGAAGGAGTGTTTGTTTTCCCAGATGTTGCTGGTTTGGAGTTTATAGATCAAATTCATATTATACATTATTCCCAACATTTCAGAAACGTTCTGGTCTCTTAGGAGCTAGTGTTGTTTTTATTATGGATCGCCATATGTGAATTTTTTTTTTTTTAGTTTTATTGAATAAGAAACATGCCAAGGGAGGTGCTCACTGGTGAGGAGAATGGCAAAGTACAATGAATTGTGGGTTTATCCTAAATCAGCATCACTTTATTCATAGAAGTCCTTTTACAGAGCTTTCAAAGGCACTATAGGATTTTGAAGAGGAGGTAATAAATGGACACTCAAAATTTCTATTTCTGAGCAAGTCTAAAAGTCAGGCTTTCTGTTATCTAAGTCCCAGGGCAGGTTCCTACATGTTGGGGGTTTATGACACATTCGGGATGTGGTTACAACACTGTGTCTTGCACAGTAATAGACCGCAGAGTCCTCAGAGGTCAGGCTGCTGAGCTCCATGTAGGCTGTGCTGGAGGATTTGTCTGAAGTCAGTGTGGCCTTGCCTTTGAACTTCTCATTGTACTTAGTACCATCATTGTAAGGATTAATATATCCAATCCACTCAAGGCCCTGCCCAGGCTTCTGCTTCACCCAGTGCATAACATAGCTAGTGAATGTGTATCCAGAAGCCTTGCAGGACATCTTCACTGAAGCCCCAGGCTTTACCAGCTCAGGTCCAGACTGCTGCAGCTGGACCTCAGAGTGGACACCTGAGGAGAGAAAGTCAGAGTAGATGTCATTGTCACCTCAGGTCCTGTCTCCACTTCAGATTTTGAACTGGTGAGCCCCTTACCTGCAGTTCCTGACAGGAGAAAGAGAAATATCCAGCTCCATTCCATGGTTAGAGTCAGTGTGTTCAGGGACTTTGGAGAGGACACTGATCGTCGGTTGATTTAAGGGTGTGGACATCCCTGTTTTAATCACCATAGACTCAGGTAATTTGCATAATGATGAGCAGGGGAAGAACATAAGAACCTAGTCCAGCTGGAGAAGAACTGGAGAGGAAGGACTGAAAAGACACACAGGTGAGGCATCAGGAAGTTCAAGTCTAAATTCAATTCCTCTCTCAGGAAATGCATCCAATACACTTTCTCTGAGTCCTGAACTGCTGATATGGTTGTAACTACAGGGACAAATATCTCAGTTGATATTTGGCCTTAGTCTGTTGCTCTATTCTGGGATATGTTAGCATGTTGATTTACAGATAAAGCTTTGAGAAGAAGAAGAAGAAGAAGAAAAAGAACAAGAAGAACAAGAAGAACAAGAAGAACAAGAAGAACAAGAAGAATAAGAACAAGAAGAAGAAAAAGAAGGAGGAGGAGGAGGAGGAGGAGGAGGAAGAGGAGAAGAAGAAGAAGAAGAAGAAGAAGAAGAAGAAGAAATGATGATGATGATGATGATATGGATGATGATAATGATGGAAAACTAAAAAAAAAAAAAAAAAAAAAAACCTAGCTAACTTTTATAGTTTTAGAGTCTTAGAGTCTTATCTCTCATATACTCAATTAATATTTACCTTTATAACCTGTTATATGCTTCAAAACTGAATAAAATGACTAAAAGTAAATGTATTACTTCAAAAGTGTTTACCTATCAATGTTTATTTCAGGAGAATCATCAATAAATTACAGGAATAATCTATATGTATGTAAAAATGACTTTATCAAGAAGGCATGGATATATATATATATGTATGCATATATATGCATATATATATAATAAACTACATACACACATTTCTTGACCAGAAATAAATAAGAAATTTGCATTGAATTTAGAAAAATGAATATAGAGATAACCGTATTAAGGAAGAGAATCTCAAAATCACAGACATTAAATGAGTCTCTCATAGCAGCTCTTACATATTTCATCATATACTACTATTTGTGCACATACATGATATTGTATCAGTGAAATTCTCTAGTAATAAATGGAATAAAGGAAATATAGGAGGAGCAAGAGGTGATAGAAAAAAATATGCACAGTGTACAAAATACACATATGAAAAATCTGTACAGAAGTAAAGTTGTTAATTCAATATTTCACAAAGATTTTCATATATGAAATATGCTATAATCTACCACCACTCTCAGGACTCTCTTCACTATCTAACACTACTGGTTCCTATGGTTCCTCTCGGAAGATTCCAATAACTTTTTTCCCCAACATCCAGCATCCTCTGTTTCATTAACTAATAATACGGAGAGTTTAATTAGTACTAGCTATATACACATAGAGTCATCACTAGTAAAGAGTGAACCTCAAAATCTTGCCCCCAAAAGATGAATATGTTTTGTTCATAAGTCATCAAATTACAAGACTTTCAGCCTGGTGTGGGCCCTCAATTATTCATCCCAATCTGTGTTTATTTTTTAAAAATTATTATATGGTAAGTTCAGGATATATATATATACAGTTATATATTAACCTCAGAGGATGACTTCTGTCCTTCAATTCTATGACATTTACCTGATATTGCTAAGCTTGCCAGTAGACATCTTTACCTGTTCAGGCATTATGAAGTTTCTCATGTGGTAATGTTCACTGGTTTGATTTATGTATGTGTCATGTCCTGGTAAGTATAACTACTGAGAGTTTATATGTGCACTAAGAACAGTTAAATCACTAGATATAAATTTTATGTCTTTTGACCCCATTCTCTGTATCTTACATCCTTTGTTCTCCCTGTTTTATGATGGTCCTTGAGTTTTGGGTGAGAGTTTGGTATCATTACTCCTCTGTGGCTGAGTACTCTTTCAGTCATTCTCAGCACTCTGACCACTCATGAATGTCTGCATCAATCTTTACACACAGCACATATGAGCCTCTGTGATCAAAGCTCAGAAGTCTACTGGGAATAAGCACAAATATTTATAAGGCAATTTGACAACCTGATCATTAGCATTTCACCTAAGGTCTACTAGGGCCTATATCATCTTTTAAAATGAGCTTTAAAAACCACACTTACCTGGGATGAAGAATTTCCTATGAAAATTGCCCGAAAATAATAAATAAAATTATGCTGTTACCCATCAGTAACCCTCTCACACATCTACTCAAATGACTCTACATCTTATTGTAGAGATGCTCATACTTTCATGTTTATTCACAGTATGTTGCTCATGGTCTTTTCACATCATATAGAAGAAAAAATCTTCCCAAATTTCCAAAAAAGCATAAATAAAAAAGTCATAGTTATATATATATATATATATATATATATAAAGTGAGTATTACTCAGTGATAAAACATGAGCTATCTGAACTATAAATATCATATAGAACTGGAAAATATATACTGAATAGGTCATCCATGTCCATTAGGCAAGTGCTCCATGTACTCATTCATACATGTTCCAAGATTTGAGTATTTTGTTTAGTGTATTGAATTGTAGAAACTGAACGCATAGAATGGGGCCGTTACAGTATGAGGGGTTTACAAATGTGATATAGTAAAATAGAGTTTGTAATAGAGAGTAAACTATTTTAAAATTGAGCAGATTTACAAGAGCCAGAGCAGTTGCACGACTCCAAGGAAAGAGCATCTTCCAGACACAATTGGACTGATACACATGTGAATTCACAGAGACTCTAGGTGCAGGCACAGAGCCAGAACCAACTCAACCCAGATAAAATCCCCAAGTTAGGAGATGGAAATGGACACAGGACCTCTGCCCTAAAAAAGAACTGTGATTGACACTCACATGTAAGTGAATACTTAGTTTTCTCCAGTGGAGTCTCACAGGGGATGTTAAGCACAGTTAATCATGAAGATATGCTTATCAGTTGATAGCCAAAAAATGAACTCAATGGGATTTTTGCATACATTCTTCCTAATATTGCCTTGTTCAACTCCTTTTGTCTCATTTATGGTTTGCCCATATATCATGGCTACAGAGTTGTGATATTCTCAT
>QGOO02000066.1:17145-33529 GCA_003336285.2 Mus spicilegus | reverse complement strand
TCTCTCTCTCTCTCTCTCTCTCTCTCTCTCTCTCTCTCTCTCTCTCTCTTTGTATGTAGATTTGTGTGTTTGATTGTATGTGTTTGTATGTTTTTTGTTTGTTTATTTTTATGTTAAGTTTCATTCTTTCTTTGCTTATTTTAAGAAAGAAAAAAAAAGATTTGTATTTGTCTGAATTCAGGGTAGGAAGGATCCGCAAATAGGTGGGAGTGGGGAAATCAGTTATTAGAATACATTGTATCACATTTATTCAAAAATTATAAAAACCAGATTAAAAATATCAACATAAAATCTGTGAACTCTTTAGCAAAGAACCTTTACATGCTTTGAGTATGGAGATATCACTGTTAATCACAGCATGCCAGATCAGTTAATACACATAAGAATAAAAAAAAAACCACAGAGGACAAAGAGTCCCTTCCATACCCTCCTCATCTCTATATGGGATTGTTGGTCTCATAGTGCCCCCTGCTGGTCATGAGCACCCATGGAGTTAGGTTTTCCATATCTTACAGTGAAAACTAACAGTCTGTTTACAGAAATAATTCACCCCTGTAATTTCAGTGTTCACAGAGATCAGATGAAGTGAGAAATAGATCTACTTTACATGGGAATAATGACATATGCATCACAGTCTTTAAGTTGTGCCAGAATTACTGTGATGTCCCTCTCAAAGCCAGCTTCTGCTTTGGTGCCAGCTGGATCCAGCTCTTGCAGTTCCCATTTATACAAAGGAAATGGCAGTAGATAACATCCTCTTTCCTGTCTTCATCCAGCAACAGCAGGGGCAGAACACTTGTGGTCACAGGATAAATCACTCACCTTACATTGTATATTAGACAAGGTAAAAAGACTTACACAATCACTGTACACAGTACTGATTATGTTGACATAAATCACTGAAATGCTGTAGCACCTGACTCTTAGAAGCTGAAGCAGTTTTGTTCTTAGTGCTGAAATAGGCCTGAAGTTACAAGAATGCATAATTAGTGAAAATTCTGACTAGAGAAAATGAAAAGGACCAACCAGGTGAAAGATGTGAATCCTAGAGATCTGCCACAGAGA
This sequence comes from Mus spicilegus, assembly GCA_003336285.2. Taxonomy (NCBI): domain Eukaryota; kingdom Metazoa; phylum Chordata; class Mammalia; order Rodentia; family Muridae; genus Mus; species Mus spicilegus. The sequence continues at coordinate 32,464 of QGOO02000066.1, read as the reverse complement.
ATTACTCCATAATTTATTTTCTTCAGTGGAGCCTCTTAGGAGATATTAAACAGAATTAATCCTGGAAGACATGCCTACCAGCTGATAGCCAACAAAAGTATGAAGTCAATGTTATTTCTGCAGATATTTTTTCCATTATCACGTTGATAAGGTCTCTTTGTCTTATTGAACTTTTGCTTATATATCAGGGCTATAGAGGTACAGTTACCTGGTTTTCATGTGTGTCTCTCTGTGTGTATGTGTGTGTGTGTGTGGGGGGGGTGTCTATGTGTCTGTGTGTTTGTATGTGTGTGTATACTGTTCTTCGTTTGTTTATTTATTCGCTTGTAATTCCCCTCCAAATTTCTTTCTTTTTTGTTTTTTATTTATTTTTCCCCCTTTCCCCATTTTTCAGCAAGAACAAAGGTGTGGAGTTGGGTTATTTTGAAGGTGGGAAGCATCTGGAAAATGTTGTTGGTGGGGAAATCAGTTATTAGAATATATTGCATGACTTTTATTAAAAAATATACAAAGCACACAGAAACAAGTAAACAGATATCTGTGAAATGTTATACAAAAAATATTTACACTTTTTGTGCATGGAGACATCACATGTCAATCACAGCTGGCCAGATCAGTTAATACACTTAAGAAAGTAAACCACAGAGAACACAGAGTCTCCTGCACATACCTCCTCATATCTCTATGGAGATTGTGACACATGCTGTCCATGAGCTTCCATGCAGGTAAGTTTGTCATGGCTTATATTGAAGTTGCACTGAAGTCTGGCTTCAGAAATAATTTATCCCTGTAACTTCACTGTTCATGGAACTCAGCTGAAGGAAAAAATGGATGGAGTTTACATGGGGATAATGACTTATGTGTCAGAAATGTTAAGTTTTACCAATATTACTGTAATGTACCTCTCCCAGCTAGGCTTCTCCTTGGTGGCAGTTGGATCCAGCTATTGCAGTTTCCATTTCTAAATAGGTAGTGACAGGAGATAACAACTTTTTTCCTGTCTTTATCAGGCTACATCTGGGGCAGAGAACCTGTGTTCAAGAGTATGAATCATTCACCCTACATTGTATAATAGACACAGTGAAAAGCCTTACACAATAACGGTACACAGGGCTGGAGAATGTTTACTTGGTAGGAGGTTCCAATGCAATAGTCCACAAATTGAATTAGAAAACAGCTGCTCACAATATAACAGTCATTCACTAATCAGTATATTTTACCTGAAGGCTCATAATGTAGACTGCAAGGTTAGGCATGGTATAACATCACTAATGTCTTTGAACTTCTTCTAAACTGCATGATACTGTTCTCCACCAAAAATGGCGTCAGGTAGAATATGCTGGACAGTAGAACTTTGCTTTCTCTATGTCCTATACCAAAGTCCCTAGATAAGAGTGAAATTCAGAATAAAATGGCTAAGATAAAAAATCTCAAGAGACAGCACATGCTGACAAAATAAAAAATCCTCCACTGATGGTGGGAATGAAAATTTTACAGCCACTCTGGAAATCAATCTTGGGATTTCTCAGGATATTAAAAATAGTTTACCTGAAGAGCCAGCTATAACAATGCTGGACATATATCCCAAAACTTCCAACTTACACAAGGATGTGTATTCTAATATGGTCATAGATACAGAATCTGGAAAAACTTAGTCGCCCCTCATCCAGAGAATGGATTTAAAAAAAATGTGGTTCACTTACACAATGTAGTACTGCTTAGCTGTTAAAAGCAAGGGCATAATGAATTTTGAAGGCAAGTGGATGGAACTAGAAAATATCATCTTTGCATCTGGTGTTCCTGTTCTCTAAACTAGGTTTTCCATCTTCAGGAAAACATCAGTTTATATTTTCTTTTATTTCAATTTTTAGGTCTGACACCATTTTATTTATTACCTTCACCTATTTAGCTGTCTTTTCTTGCATGTCTTTAAGGGATTTATTTATCTCCACCTAAATGCCTCTATCTGTTCGACTGTATTCTTCTGTATTTCTTAAGGGATTTATTCATTTCCTATTTAAAGGCTTCCATCATCTTTATAAGATTGTATTTAAGGTAATTTTCTTGTATTTTGATTGTTTTAGTATAGCCAATGCATGCTGTAGTTGGGTAGCTATTCTTTGGTGGTGTCATGTTTCCCTGGATGTTCTTGTTGTAGTTGGTATTGGGAGGAAGATGAACTTCAATGGTTCTGTTATGAGATCTCTTATGTATAACATTGAGGTATCTGTTTCCATACCTGCAGCTCTGTATGATTCAGCAACGTCATGCCCAATGAATGTGGGCAGAGACGTAGCAGGAAAATGTATGACCCCCTGTATGGGGGTGACTTTATCAGGGACACACTATTTTGGGTATATGGATCCTGAAGAGGCTAACTCCTGTATTCAGAAAAACAAAACAAAACAAAAACAAACAAACAAACAAACAAAAAAAAATGTGAAACTCCAAATTTGTCCTGTCTACAAGGAACACATGGACAAATAAAGACCAGAGGCTGTAGGAATGGCTAATCAACTGGTCTGTATTTGTCCATGAAAACCATCTGATGGGCAAGCACCCATCCCTGACACTATTAATGATATTATCTTATGCTTCCAAATAGGAGCTTCTCATTACTGTCCTGTGAGAGGCACCACAAAGAAGCTGACTGATACAGATGCAGAGACCCATAGCCAAACATTGGACAGAACTATGAGAGACTTACAGAATAATTGGGAGAAAGATTGATGGATCTGGAGGGAGTTGGAACTCGAAGGAAAACCCTCAGAGTCAACTAACCTGTACACTTGGGGATTTTCAGAGGCAAAACCACCAACCAAAGAGCATACAGTCTGGAACTAGGACCCACAAACATATGTAGCTGATGTGCAACACAGTCTTTCTGCAGTTCCTCCCAAAACTAGAGTGTGGTCTCTTCCTAACTCTGTTGCCTTCCTGTGGAACCTGTTCCCCTAACTTCTCTGCGTTGTCTGGATGGATTGGGATAGAATGTGCTTAGTAGTGCAGAGATTTCATGTTCCTATACCCAGGGCTGGAGGGTTCTACCTCTCAAAGAAGGTAACAGGGGGGATAATATTTGAGGGGGGACCAGAACGATGTAAAGTGAATAAATTAAATAATGAATGAAAAATTTAATAAAAAAAGCCTAGAAAAGTAATGTTCCAATTTGACTTTGTTGAGATGATTATAAGCCGGAGTATAAATGATAACAAATGTAAACATGGGTAGGGAAAAATGCAATACTTGATTGCTTTTGATACGAGTATACACTGTTGTAATGATTTTGGAAATCAGTTTGAAAATGTCACCAAGAATAGTAAACAATATGGTGCAGTGTCCCAGGTATGTATTTCCCAAACATGTATTCAAATGATTCTATATATTACTACAGAGATACTTATATGCATTTGTTTATTGCTGCTCCATTTATACCAGCTGAGAAAAGGAATCCACCTAGATTTGTTACAAAAGACAAGTAGATGTTGACAATGTGGGATGTATAGACAATGGAATATTACTCATAGTGAAGTATGAATTATGAAATCTAAAAGTACTGAATAGACCTGGAAAAAGATGCTGTATTGGGTCACTTGAGTCCATATAAAAAATGCTTCATATTTTGTCTCCTATATTTTGTTTATTTGAATATGTTAATAGTGTGCTTAATTTGTAGAAGCCAAGAAAGTTATACATATATAATATGTATATACATTTAAATTATACATACATATATATATATATATATATATACATATATGATTAGCTTAGGATTTTTTATGATTCCTTACCATTACTGTGAAATTTAGAGGGTTCCTGACTCCTCTGGCTGATCTTAGACATTTTTCCTCCTGTTTGGTTTCTATGTCCAATTTCAGCATGATAGGTTTTGCTTTATTTTAATATAATTGTTTTGTTGTGTTTGGAAATATCATATGTTGATGGTGTAATTTTATGTTCAGATTATCATAAGCACTTATGGGTCTTCTGATACAGTTTTTTTTTATAAAAAAAATTTAAGGAAAATCTATGAAACATTTCGCATAGAACATTACCCAGATGCTCTAATTACCCTAATTACCCAGAGCGATTATCACAGACTCTTCCATCATTAGAATATTAGTAATCCTTAGGGAATGTGTTACATATATTCAAGGACTTCTGATCTGTATTCTGTTGGTCAGAGAGCACACTATAGATTCTGGACTTTAGCAAAAGAACCCAACCTAATTAATGCTTCAAAGAACTTTGTAAAACAGAGATTATGTAACCAAAGCTTAAGCTTTATTGTGCAATAAGATTTGGAATGATTATGGCCATTAATGTTGACTGGAGACCATTTTTTGTCTTCTATTGTGTTAAAATATACTTACAGTAAGCTGTGCTTAGACACCCCAAAGTCTGACCCAGGTTGACAAAGTGAATTTGTACAATGTTCAGATTTTCATCTCTTCCCATGCTCTGTTTCCTGCTAGGACACCTGCAGTGTCACCCTCAAGAAATAAAAAAAAAAGATCCTAGTAGAAACTCTTCTGTGCACTTAGAGATTAATAATGGAAATGTTCATTATGAATAGTACAGAGAGGGGGCAATTGTGCATTTAACACATACTTCAAATATGCTTTATCCTTACTTCCTTTCAGACTTGGCATCTGATTTACTTTGAAAATATTAAACAAAGTCATGAGACCTAAAAAAAAAAAAATAGGCACTTGCCCATATGGGATATTTACACAACAAAGTTATTATCAATATTTATTTTTAGTTTTTTTGAAAATTTTTCTTCTGTTTTTTATTGAAAATACATTTTTTTCTTCCTGCAATATATTCTGGGTCTTTTGTTTTGATTTTTTTCCAGAGACAGGGTTTTCCTGTGTAGCCCTGGCTGTTCTGGAACTCACTTTGTAGACCAGGCAGGACATGAACTCAGAAATCCGCCTGACTCTGCTTTCCAAGTGCTGGGATTAAAGGTGTGCACCACCAATGCCTGACACTGCAATATATTCTGAATACTGATTTCCTTTCCTCAACACCTCCCTAATCTTCTCCCAGCTTGATTTTGTTTATTCATCTAATTAGAAAACAAACAGAACCTAAACACGAAAAAGAAAAAAAACAAAAAACAAAAAAACCCAAAAAACCAAAAAACAAACAAACAAAAAAAAAAAACCAACAACAACAACCAAAAAAAAAAAAAGTGAAATGAAGGAAAGGCAAACAAATGGGAATAGGACGAAACAAATAAACAGAAGAAAATTCACCAAAAACAAAGCACAAGAAATCCATGTGGATGCAGAGACACAACTTCACAAATAATCTATAGAACAAAGCTGATCAACAGGTATGCAATAGACTATGAGAGTTGATATTGTATCAGTGTAGGGCATGTTCTACATAGGGTAGAAACACTAGTGATGATTACTGAGACTAAGAAGAAAGGAAGTAGGGGAGCAAAACATCTATAATGTCAGAACCTACCTCAACTAAAAGGTATGTACATTGTGGTTGAACAGGAGTTCTATGAAAAGTGCCTTAATAATATTTTGACCAACCACAAGGTGTTATACTTACTTGCCTGTGCATTCTGATATAAATATTTCTCACCTTTTAAGATAAAAGTTCTTCTGCTGGAACACACAGTAAAAGATAAAAACACAAATGCGGTCACTTGTTACTTAAGATTATGAAGGGGTGTTTCTTGGCCTAAATGTTGGTGATTTGAATTTCATAAGACAAACATATTCTGCATTATTCCCAACAATTCATATTAAACTGCTGGACTCTCAGGATCCAGGGACATTTTATCATGTGCCACCACTCCTTTCCCTTGTTATTATTTTACTGACTAAGAAACCTCTCAGTGGAGGTGGTCACTGGTAAAGAGACTGACAAGCTATGGTGAACTGTAGTTGTATCCTAAATCAACATCACTTTATTCACAGATGTCCTTTTACAAAGATGACAAAGGCACTATAGGACTGTGAGGAGGAAGCCATAAATGAACATTCAAAATGACCATTTCTGGGCAAATCTAAAGATTATTCTTTCTGTCATCTCAGTCCCAGAGCTGTTTCCTGAACTTTCAGGGTTTCTGACACAGTCAGGATGTGGTTTCAACACTGTGTTTTGTACAGTAATAGATGGCAGAGTCCTCAGATGTCAGGCTGCTGAGCTCCATGTAGGCTGTGCTGGAGGATTTGTCTGCAGTCAGTGTGGCCTTGCCCTTGAACTTCTGATTGTAGGCAGTACCACCAGTTTCAGGATCAATAGCTCCAATCCATTCCAGGCCATGCACAGGTGTCTGCTTCACCCAGTGAATTTCATAGTCAGTAAATGTGTAGCCCGAAGCCTTGCAGGACAGCGTCACTGAAGCCCCAGGCCTCACCAGCTCAGCTCCAGACTGCTGCAGTTGAACCTGGGATTGGACACCTATGAAGAATAATGCAGAGTGGATGTCATTGTTACCTCAGGCCCTGTCTCCACTTCAGATTTGGAAATGGTAAGCCCCTTACCTGCAGTTACTGACAGGAGGAAGAGAAAGACCCAGCTCCATTCCATGGCTAGAGTCAGTGTCTTCAGGGACTGTGGAGAGGACACTGATCATAAGATGTTTTTAGGGTGTGGACATAGACCCAAGTAATTTGTATATTTATGAGTGGGGGCTTCTTAGATAAGTACCTAGTCCAGATAGAGAAGTACTGTAGGGATAGGACTGAAAAGGTACATGTAGTAGGCAGCAGGATACTGAGGCCTAAGTCCTAATATTGTCTGAGGAAATACATACAAAATATTTTTTATCTAAGTCTTTTGCTCCACTTTGGAACAATTTTAGGACATTAATTTACACTCGGAGCTTTGTGGTGATGACAATTATGATGATGATTATGATAATGATAATGATGATGATAATGATGATGATGGTGGTGGTGATGATAATGATGATGATGTTAGTGGATAATCCCCAAAATGGCAAACTTTTGAGAATTTAGAAACTTCTTGTTTTTTAATTTTTATTAGATATTTTCTTCATTTACATTTCAAATGCTATCCAGAAAATTCCCTTTACCCTCCCCATGCTATGCTCCCCAACTCACCCAGTCCTGCTTCCTGGCCCCGGGATTCCCTGTACTGGGTCATATGATCTTCACAAGACCAAGGGCCTCTCCTATTGATGGCCGACTAGGCCATCCTCTGCTACATACTCAACTAGAGGCACAATTCTTGGGGTTACTGGTTAGTTCATATAGTTGTTCCTCCTATACGGTTGCAGACCCCTTTAGTTCCTTGGGTATTTTCTCTAGCTCCTTCTTTAGGGGCCTTGTGTTCCATCCAATAGATGACTGTGATAATTCACTTCTGTATTTGCCAGGCACTGGCATAGCCTCACAAGAGATAGCTATATCAAGGTCCTGTCAGGAAAATCTTGCTGGCATATGCCATAGTATCTGCATTTGGTGGTTATATATGGGGTGGATCCCCAGGTGGGACAGTCTCTGGATGGTCCTTTCTTCTGCCTCAGCTCCGAACTTTGCCTCTATAACTCCTTCCATGGGTATTTTGTTCCTCATTCTAAGAAGGAACGAAGTATTCATTCTTTGGTCTTCCTTCATCTTGAGTTTCATGTGTTTTGCAAATTAATATATGCATTTAACATTTGCCTTACAACAGGTTATATGATTCAAAACTAACTAAATTACTTAAAGTAAATATCTTAAAATATTTACATATCAATGATTATTGCAGGACTACCATGAATAACTAAATTATAGATGTGTCTCAAAGAATTTTATTACTAAGGCATGGTTATATATATCATAAATGTATGTGTAAATACTGTGTGTATTTAGTAGTTCGTATTTATTTCATAGTTGTATACATGTATGTATACAAATACATGATATTGTATAATTGAAATTGTCTAGTAGAATAAAGATAAAATTGGAGTGACAAGAGGTTACTGGAGAAATATGCAAAGTGTACAAAATATAATTGTATGGATAGTCTATACATGTATAAATTTGTTATTTTATATTCCTTAAGGAATTTTATTCTTAATTTTTTAAAATCACATAGAAAATATATTATGATCTACCACCACTCTCAGGACTCTCACCACAATCTACCACCACTAGTTCCCTATGGTTACCCTTGGGGCATTCCAATAAGTCTCTTTCCAAACATCCTTCCCTCTTCTGTTTCAGTAAATAAAAAACACAGTGAGTTCAGTTAGTACTGCCTATATGCACATAGATAGGATCATCACTAGTAAAGAGGGAATATCCAGCAATCTTTTCCAAAAATGAGATTATATTTTGCCCATCATTAATCAAATGCCAAAAACCTTCACGTTGGTGTGAACAGTGAGTTCCTATCGATCTACGTTTTAAGGTTTTTTTTTTTATTTGTAATATCATTCTTAGTTGTGATAACAGGGTACACCTGCACCAAGTTCGATATATTATCCTCAGAGGATGACTTATGTAATTCAGTTCTAAAGGATTTAACTGATATTGCTCAGCTTGCCAGTAGACATCCTTACCTGCTCAGTCATTTTGAGTTTTTTCATGTGGTAATTGTCACTGGTTTGATTTAAATGTGTCTTGTGCTGATAAATACTGCTACTGAGAGTTCATGTGTGCTCTAAGAATAGTTCAGTTCCTGGAGACAGAATTTGATCTCCTGAAACCACATTCTTTGTATCTTATATCTTTTCCTTTCTAGGAATTATGATGGCTCTTGATTTTGGGGTGAGAGAGAGGTATCGTTATTGTCTGTGGCTGAGTTCTTTGTCAATCATTCTCAGCACTCAGACCACTCACAAATTTCTGCATCAGTCCTTAAGCACTAAACATATGAGCCTCTATGACCAAGGTTCAGACAGTATGGGGTATAAACATAAATATTTACAAGGCAGCTTGACAACATGAAAATTAGCAATACAACTGAGGTCTACTAGGTCCTATATTATCTCTAAACATGGGCTTCAACTACACTTAACTGGGATGAAGACTTTCATATGAAAATCGACCAAAAAAATAATAAATAAAATTATGTTGTGTCACAGCAATAACCCTCCCAAACATGTACTCAAAGGACTCTACACCTTATTATAGAGACACTTTAACATACTTATTTATTCACAGCATATAAAGGAAAGAATCACCCCAGAGTTCAAACACAGCATAAATAAAATATGACAAAGTGGTACATATAGAAAAATAAATATTACTCAGTGGTTAAATGAGTTATTAATACATAAGTGTCTCCATGGAGCTGGAAAAATATACTGAATAGATTAACCATATCCATAAAGCAAATGCTTCATGTCTTCTCTCATATGTGTTCTATGGTTTAAATATTTTGTTTGGTATATGGAACTGTAGAAGTAGAGAGACTAGAATTGGAACAGTAAAGTATGAGGAATTTACAAACATGATAAAGTAAAATGGAGATAAAATTAGCGAGAAAAGTTTTAAGATTGAGAATATTATAAGAACCAGAGGTGCTGGCTGACTGCAAGAATAGAGTGTCTTCCAGACAAAATTGGACTGATGCACATATGAATTCACAGAGACTTTGGCTATTGACACAGAACCTGAACCACATCAACCCTCAAAAAATTCCCAAGTTGGAAGAAGGAAATGAACACATGCTCTCAACCCTGACCAAGAAACATTGAGATTCACATGCAAATGTAAAAGAATATTTTGTTTTGCTTTACATTCCAGTAAAGTCTCACAGGAGATGCTATGCACAATTAATCATGAAAACATATTTAGTAGTTGGTAGCCAAAAAACAAAAATGTATTCAATGGTATTTATGGAGATATATTTCCCAAGACCACCTTCTTTAATTTCTTTTGTCTCACTTAACCTTTGTCTATGTATCATGGCTACAGAGTTGTTGTTTTAATTGTTTCTTTGTGTGTGTGTGTCTTTGTGTCTGTATGTGTGCCTTGTTTTTATTTTGTTTAGTTTAGTATTGTTTTTGTAGACCCTTTTAAATTTCTTTCTTATATTTTGATTTTTAAGAGAGAAAAATAAAAGGTATGTAGTGGGTGAATTAGTACATATGAAGGCTCTAGAATAAGTTGAGGAAGAGGGAATGACTTCTGTGTTAACAAAGAATATTTACTGTGTTTGAGCATTGCATGTCAGTCACACCAGGGCCATACCAGTTAATACACTTAAGGAAACCACAGAGAAGAGTCCCTTGAACACACTGCTCATCTCTTTCTGGGGATTCTTGGCTTCCTTGCAACCCCTGCCACTCATCAGCTCCCACGAATGAAGGTTTGTCATGGTTCAAACTGAAGTTACATAGTGTGGCTTAAGAAATAACTTATCCCTGTAACTGCAGTGTTCACCCAGCTCAGCTGAAGGGAGAAATGGCTCAGTTTACCCAGGGAGAATGATTTGTTTCTGAGATTTTGAGTTGTGCCAGTATTACTATAATATCCCTCTAAAAAGACATATTCCTCTTTAGTGGCAATTTGACCCAGCTAGACCTATTCCCATTACATAATGTTAATGACAGGAGATAACAGCTGTTTGTCTTTCTTCATCAGGCTATACATGCAGAAGTGCATCTGTGTTGTGAGGGTAAATCACTCTCCCTACATTGTTTAATAGACTATGTAGAAAGACTTACACAGTGATTATACACAGAAATGAGGCAGTTGATATAAATAACTGAGATGTTGAATCAATTCAGGACCAGGCTGATGATGAGGTCAAACACTTTTGAACTTAGTTCTGAAATAAGTCTGTATAAATGAGAATGGATAATTAGTAAAAACTCTGCTTTAAAAATGGGAAAATGATCACCCATATAAAAGGTCTGAATTTTAGAGTTATGAAATTAGAATCACTCCATAATTGCATGGTCTCTCAGAACTGAGAAACCAACTAAAAAGCATAAATGAGCTGGACCAAAGTCCCGATCAAATATATAGCAGATAGGTAGGTCAGTCTTCATGTGGGGCTCCCAACAATAGATGTACAGGCTGTCTCTAATGTTTTACCTGTTTGTGGAAAATATTCCCCTAACTGGACTGCTTTGCCTGGCCTCAGTGGGAGAGGATGCTCCTAAAACGCCTGAGTCTTGATGGGGTAGGGTTGGGGGATATCCCATGGGGTCACCATCCTCAAAGAGGAGAAGGGAAGGGAATAATACTGTTACCTTTTACAATTTCTGGAATTTAAAGTAATAAAAAAAACTTTCCTCAAAAAAGATTTAATTGTTATTGTAATGTAAAGATGAATAAACAAAGAAACAAACCAACAAACACCCCTTTTGGATATCCTAATTAACATGTTCAATTAAAATTAAACCTCTCATCGTAACATGGATTATCTAATTCTACCTTCATAAATCATCATTTTCTTATGTGCTGCATCAGTCTTCTCCCTATCAAAAGGAAGTTCTTCCTTTGTACAACTCCAGGACTTATCCTTCCTTTCCCTTGTTCCCTTCCTCTTCTCCCTCATCTTTTATCTCCTGTCTTTGCCTTTTATTCCATGACTTCTCTCACTCTGGGGAAAAGAAGACACCTTTGTGCTGAGAACTTTAGTTTGGGATGTCCTGGGATCCTACAGTCATGACTTCACCATTACCAATGTTGTCCTGCTGCTGTCAGAGAAATTGTCTTAGAATATTGAAATGGTAAGAATGGCAGGTGCAAATGGTTGCTGTTAATCCAAAACCACCATATCAGGAATTGTGACATTCAGCTCCATTCTCAGACACAGATGAATACCAGGTTTATCCCCTTTCCAGGTCTCCCTTCTGGAAGGCCCCATCCCATCACCCCAACCCCTGCCTCTAAGAGGGTGCTTGCCTACCCACCTACCCACATACACCTACCCACCTTCCCACCCTGGCATTCCCCTACATTGGAACATCAAAGCCCTTCAAGCCCAAGGGCCATTCCTCCCACTGATGTCAAAGAATGACATCCTCTGCCACATGTGTGGCTGGAGCCATGGGACCCTCTATGTTCACTATTTGGTTTGTGGTCCAGTACCTAGGATCTTGGGGAATGGGGCAGTTCTGACCATTTGACACTCTTGCTCCTACCATGGAGCTGCAAACCATCTCAGCTCCTTCAGTCCCTTCTTCAATTCCTCTGTCAAGGATCTTGCGATCAGGCCACTGGTTGCCTTAAGCATCTGCCTCTGTATTTTTCAGGTTCTGGTAGAGCTTTCAGGAGGTAACCATATCAGGCTCTCATCAGCAAGAACTTGCCAGCATCTGCAATAGTGTCTGGGTTTGGCAACTGTATACAGGAAAGATCCCCAGGTAGAGAAGACTCTGGATGGCCTTTTCCTTTGTCTGTGCTCCACATTTTGTTTCCATGATTCCTCCTGTATGTATTTTGCTCCCCCTTCTAAGATGCACAGAAGCATTCACACTTTGATCTTCCTTCTTTACCTTCAAATAGTCTGTGAATTGTATCTTGGGTATTCTGAACTTTTGGACTCACAGCTCTGCTTGCACCATGCCCATCTGGATGCTGTTATACTCTACTGCCTTGATGATACTGGACTGAATCTCAAAACCTGTAAGCAAGCCTCAGTTAAATGTCCTTCATAAAACCACTTAACAGTGAGTGCACACTGATGTGTGTTCTTTTGTGGCTGGATTCCCTCACTCAGAATGATATTTTCAAGTTCCATCCATTTGCCTGTGAATTCCATGACGTTCATTGTTTTTAATAGCTGAGGAGTAATCCATTGTATAAATGTACCACACTTTTGGAATGAATTCCTCTCTTGAGGGACATCTGGGTTGTTTTCAGCTTCTAGCTGTTATGAATATGGCTTCTATGAAGATACTAAAGCATATGTCCTTATTACATGTTGGAACATCTTCTGGGTATATGCCCAGGAGTGGTATAGCTAGGTCCTCAGGTAGTACTATGTCTAATTTTCTGAGAAACTACCAGAGGACTTTCAAAATTATTGAGACTGCTAAGACTATGGGGGCATTGGAAGTTAGACTAAATATATTTTGCATTATGCTTTCTTTTATGTATGCCCCCCTACAGACTCAAGTGCTTTAACAAGCCTATGAGGGCCAGGGAGTTGAGTGTTATGGTTTGTATATGTTCAGCAGAGAGTGGCACTATTAAAAGGTAAGGTCCTTTTGAAGTAGGTGTGTCACTCTGGGTGTGGGCTATAAAACACTCAGCTATTTGGAAGCCAGTATTCTGCTAGCACCAGCACCACGAAGATGTATAACTCACAGTTCTGCTTGTACCATGCCCACCTGGATGCTGTTATACTCTACTGCCTTGATGATACTGGACGGAATCTCAAAACCTGTAAGCAAGCCTCAGTTAAATGTTATCCTTCATAAACTTGTCTTGGTCATGGTCTCTGATCACAGCAGTAAAACCCTAAATATGACAATGACATATATGAATAGTAAATTCAGGATTGCAGGAATATTTACTGAACAGCAAATGTTTTTCTAACGCTTGACTCAGAATTTTTCATTCCATCTCTTCCATAATCATCCTCATTCCACCCTCAGAGAACTGTTCGACATGGTAATGGCAGAAATGATGCAGCTGTGCATTCTGATATTAATACCTCTTATATTCTAAGAGCCTGGAACTTCTGGTAGACTACATAAACAAATTAGCAAAACACTTAGAAGTCACTTAAGACTTAAGACTGTATACTTTCCTGTACTGTTGCAGAATCTTGTGTTGCCTCTGTCCTTGGCCCTGCAGAGATGCGTCAAAACTTTATTAAAATGCCTGGGTCCCCATGAACCCCTACTATACTGAGGTTTACAAGGAAGTTTGGGTAGGAGCGGGGTTAATGATCCTCTTCATTTATAAAATCAGCAGTGCTGAACAGGAAGGAAAATCACTGTATACTTATTTAACTACAATTTGTAATATGGCATTCATTAATGTATCAGAGAAGCACCGAAAAAAGACTTTGAAAGGGCATCTTCTTACTCAGAAGTTGGTAGTATTCTACAAGTCAAATTCACATCCTACTATATTCCCAGCTATTCTAAAGTATTACTCTTTCACACAACTCAGACATACCCAGACATATTTTTATCATCTATAATCAGAGTTTCCCTTTTTTGTTGTTTTATGAAAGAAGAAATTGTTCAATGAATTTGGACACCGTTATTGATATTCACAAGTCAGGGGGTATTCTAGGAACATCCTAAATCAACAGCTTGTAATTCATGGATCTACTTCTACAAAGTTGAAAAAGAACAATAGTTCTTAAAATTAACAGACACAAAAATGGAGTACCCAAATGACTGCATCTGAGCAAGTCTTCAAGCGAATATTCTCTAAGTCTTCTCATTCCCAGGGCAGCTTGCTCCTCTTCCTCCAGGGTTTCTGACACACTCAGGAGGTGGTTGCAGCACTGTGTCTTGCACAGTAATATACCTCTGAGTCTTCAGATGTCAATATGCTAAGCTCCATATAGGCTTTGCTAGAGGATATGTCTACAGTCAATGTGGCCTTGTTTTTGAACTTTCCATTGTAGTTAGTAACACCATTGAAAAGATTAATATGTTCAAGTCACTCAATGCTCTTTACATGGCTCTGCTTCACACATTCCGTTTTGTATCTACTGAGTGAGTAACCAGAAGAATTGCAGGACAGCTTCACTGAAGCCCCAGCATTCACTACCTTAGGTCCAGACTGCTGCAGCTGGACCTCAGAGTGAAGAGAAAGGCAGAGTGTATGTTAGTGACATCCCAGGCCATTTCTCTTCTTCAGAATAGGAACTGGTAAGCTCCTTGCCTGTAGTTACTGACAGGATTAAAATAAAGACCCAACTCCATTCCATGGTTAGAGTCATTGTCTTCAGGGACTGTGGAGAGGACATTGGTCATATGTTGACATCCCTGTTTTTAACCACCATAAACACAGGTAATATGCATATTCATGAGCAGGGGACTTTGTACATAAGAACCTAATTCAAATGGAGAATAGCTGGAGAGGAAGGAATTAAACATACATGGGTAAACTAGCAGGATGGTCAAGTCCAAATCCAATACCTCCCTGAGGAAATGCATCCCATACACTTTCTTTTTTTTTCCTCTTTTTTTTCCATTTTTATTAGGTATTTAGCTCATTTACATTTCCAATGCTATACCAAAAGTCCCCCATAGCCACCCACCCCTACTCCCCTACCCACCCACTCCCCTTTTTTGGCCCTGGCGTTCCCCTGTACTGGGGCATATAAAGTTTGCTTGTCCAATGGGCCTCTCTTTCCAGTGATGGCCGACTAGGCCATCTTTTGATACATATGCAGCTAGAGTCAAGAGCTCCGC
>QGOO02000066.1:2500-12145 GCA_003336285.2 Mus spicilegus | reverse complement strand
TACCACATTTTCTGTATACATTCCTCTGTTGAGGGGCATCTGGGTTCTTTCCAGCTTCTGGCTATTATAAATAAGGCTGCTATGAACATAGTGGAGCATGTGTCCTTCTTACCAGTTGGGGCATCTTCTGGATATATGCCCAGGAGAGGTATTGCTGGATCCCCTGGTAGTACTATGTCCAATTTTCTGAGGAACCGCCAGACTGATTTCCAGAGTGATTGTACAAGCTTGCAATCCCACCAACAATGGAGGAGTGTTCTTCTTTCTCCACATCCACGCCAGCATCTGCTGTCACCTGAATTTTTTATCTTAGCCACTCTGACTGGTGTGAGGTGGAATCTCAGGGTTGTTTTGATTTGCATTTCCCTGATGATTAAGGATGTTGAACATTTTTTCAGGTGCTTCTCTGCCATTTGGTATTCCTCAGGTGAGAATTCTTTGTTCAGTTCTGAATCTACTCAGGCTCAAGTGCCATTCTTCCCACTGATGTCCACACAAGGACATCCTCTGCCTCATATTTGGCTGGTGCTGTAGGTTCCTCCATATGTATTAGTTTTGGTGGTCCTGTCCCTAGGATCTTGTGGGAGAGATGTTCTTGCTGATTGACAAGGTTGCTTCCTCAGTAAACCACATCAGTCGTTCAGTCCCTTCTATATCTCTTGAGTCAAGGACACCTCGCTCTAATCAGGGTTTGGCTATGACCATTTGATTCTGTATTTTTCAGATTCTGACAGAGAATTTCAGGGAATAGCAATATCAGGTCCCATCAACAAGAACGTCCCAGCATCTGCAATAGAATCTGGGTTTTGCAAATGCATATGGTATGGATCTCCAGGTAGGGCAGTCTCTGAATGGCCTTTCCTTTGGTCTGTGCTCCACATTTTGTCTCCATAATTCCTCCTGTGAGTATTCATTTTCCTCTTCTAAGTGACACAGAAACATCCACACGTTGGTCTTCCTTCTGTAGCTTCATATGATCTGTGAATTTTATTTTTAGTATATTGAACTTTTGGGCTAATATCCAATTATCAGTGAGTGAACACGATGTGTTCTTTTGTGACTGGGTTACCTCACTCAGGATACTTTCAAGTTCCATCCATTTGCCTGTGAAATTCATGAAGTCATTTTTTTAAAAGGGGAGTAGTATTTCATTTTGTAAATATACTGCATTTTCTGTATACATTCTTCTGATGAGGGATAACTGGGTTGTTTTCAGCTTCTAGGTATTATGAATATATCTTCTATGAACATATTGGAGTATTGGTCCTCATTACATGGTGGAGCATCATCAGGGTATATGTAAAATGTTGATATAGCTGTGTCCTCAGACAGTACAATGTCCAGTTTTCTAAGAAACTGACAGAGGACTTTCAACATTATTGAAATGGCTCTAGACTATGCTGACATTGGAAGTTGGAGTAAATATACTTTTCATTATGCTTTTCTTATGTATGACATCCACAGACTCAAATGCTTGAATAAGCCTATGATAGCCAGGGAGTAAATGTGATGGTATATATATATATATATATATATATATATATATATATATATGCTCAGCCTAGCGTGGTACTATTATAAGGTGTGGTTCTGTTGGCATAGGTGTCTCACACTGTGTGTGGGATATAAAACTCTTAGATGCTTGGAAGCCAGTATTCTCTTAGTACCCTTCAGATGAAAATGTAGAACACTCAGCTTGGCTTGCACTATGCCTGCATGGATGCTGTCATGCTCTCTTGCTTTGATGACTCAGGACTGAAACTTTATACTTGTAAATCAGCCCCAATTAAATGTTTTCCTTCATAAACTTGCGTTGGTCACAGTCTCTCTTCACAGTAGTAAAACCCTAACTATGACATATGTAAAGCCTATGAGGTGTAAATTCAAGATTGCAGTATGTTTTACTGGATAGCACTCTTATTTCTAACCTTTGACTCAGAGTTTTCCATTCCATCTCTTCTAAAATCATCCTCACTCCACCAACAGAGGACTGTTAGACTTGGAAATGGCAGAAATGCATCAATACCTCTTATATTGTAAGAGCCTATAACTTCTGGTAGACCACAAAACAAGTTAGCAAATAACCTGGAAATCACTTAAGACTTAAGACTGTGTACTTTCCTAAACTGTTGCAGAATCTTGTGTTGTCTGTGGCCTTGTCCTTGCAGAGATGCTTCAAAGCTTTATTAAAAAGTCTGGGTACCCATGAACCCCTACTATTCCAAGGTTTACAAGGAAATTTGGGTAGGAGTGGGATTAATGATCCTCTTCATTTATAAAATCAGCAGTGCTGAAAAGGAAGTAAAGCTTTGCAAGGCACCAGTCATGTACCTGCCCATTTCCATCAGTAGCTGTTCAATGAGTACACTCAAGATGAATATGTTGGCTAAATTTTAGAAATCTGTGTTAGAAAATCTCTGTACACTTATTTTTCTACAATTTATAATATGGCTTTAATTAATGTACCAGAGAAGCACCAAAAAAATATTTAAGACTTTGAAAAGGATTTTCTTTGCTCAGAAGTTTGAATTCTACAGATCAAATTCATTTACTTTATTTCAAGCTATTGCAAATTCTACTCTTTCACACAACCTAGACATTTTTACCATCCATAATCACAGATTCCCTTTTTTGTTGTTTTATGAAAGAAGAAAAATGTCACTTATCAATATTGAAAAGGCTTTGGGTAGTCTAAGAACATCCTAAATCAACAGCATATAATTCATGGATGTCCTTCTGCCAAGTTGAAAAAGCATAGCAGTTCTTGGGACAGCATTGGAAATGTAAATGAAATAAATACTCAATAAAAAAACATAAAAAAAAGAAAGAGACACAAAAAATGGACTACCCAAATGATGGCTTCTGAGCAAGTCTTCAAGTGAATATTCTCCAAGTCTTCTCATTCTCTGGGCAGTTTGCTCCTCCTCCAGGATTTCTGACACACTAAGAATATGGTTACAACACTGTATCTTGCACGGTAATATACGGCAGAGTCCTCAGATGTCAGGCTGCTGAGGTGCATATAGTCTTTGCTGAAGGATTTGTCTGCAGTCAATGTTGCCTTGACCTTGAACTTTTCATTGTAGTCAGTACCACCATTATAAAGATTAATATATTAAATCCTTTGAAGTCTCTTTAAAGGACTCTGCTTCACCCAGTGCATGTAGTAGCCAGTGAATGAGTAACCAGAAGCCTTGCAGGATATCTTCACTGAAGGCCCAGGCCTCACCAGCTCAGGTCCAGACTGCTGCAGTTGGACCTCAGAGAGGACACCTGTGTGGAGAAAGGAAGAATTTATGTAAGTGACATCTCAGTCCATTTCTTTTCTTTAGAATTGGAACTGGTGATCCCATTAACTGTAGTTCCTGACAGGAGGAAGAGAAAGGTCCAGCTCCATTCCATGGTTAGAGTCAGTGTGTTCAGGGACTGTGGAGAGGACACAGGTCATATGTTGTTTTCAGGGTGTGGACATCCCTGTTTTTAACCACCATAGACTCAGGTAATTAGCATAGTCATGAGCAGGACACTTCTTACATAAGAACTTTATCCAACTGGTGAAGAGCTGGAGAGGAAGGACTGAAAAGGCACATGGGCAAACTAGCAGGATGGCTCATCCAAATCCAATAACTACTTGAGGAAATGCATCCCGTATACTTTATATTAGCCCTTCACTGCTGGTATGGTTTTAACTACAGGGACAAATGTCGCAATCTATATTTGGTCTATGTCTATTGCTCCACTCTGGGATATGTTAACAAGTTGACTTATAGATAATACTTTTTGAAGATCAAGATGTTGATGATCATGATTGTGAAGATGATGATGAAGAAGATAATGATGATAATGTTGGGAATAGCCATTAAAATATTTAATGTCTTAATTAGAACTCAGTCAGATGTTGATAAGGAAGAAGAGAAATGAGAAAACTAATGACATGGATGTGGAAAATGTTGACTCTTTACTCATTATTGATATGAGTGCACTAGTGTAGTATACTGACTTTAGAATTCTGTTTGAAATTGTCACCAAAAAGAATAAAAACAAACAAACAAACAAACTGTGCTGTGTCCCAGCTCCTTCCCTTCTATGCATGTACTCAAATAACTCTATACTATTACAGAGACATTTACACATCCATGTTTATTGCTACTCCATTCACAGAAACTGGGAAATGGAATCAATTTACATTTATAACAAAGGACAAATAGATACTGACATTGTTTGGGTTATAGACAATGAAATATTCCTCAGTGTATACCAGGAAATATTATGTGTATACTAATGTGTAAGATCATGCAATATTGCTCTATGATGTCAACCAGGTCCATAGAAACAAAAGCTTCATGTTTTCATTTATGTGTTGTTCTGGATTTGAATAATATTCTATGATCATTCCTACCTCCACTCTGTCCATCTGGTTTTCTTTGGGACCTTCAAATATGGCTCTCTCACAACATCCTGACCAAGTCTTTTATTGGTTGTTATATTTATTTGCATATCAAATGTTATCTCATTTCTTTGGTTCCCCTCCAAAAATCACCTATCCCATTACACCTGCCCCTACTTCTATAGGTTGCTCCCCCAAACCATATATCCACTCCTGCCACATTCTTCTAGAATTCTCCTATGCTGGATCATCGAGCATTCACAGGACAATGAGCCTTCCCTGCAATTGATACCAGGTAAAGTAACCCTCTGATTCATATGCGGGTAGAGCCATGAGTCCCTCCATGTGTACTAATCTACATGTGAAGGTGCTTGGGGCCACTGCCCTTATGTGACTGATATCCACAACTCTCTATGGTGGGCTGTGGCTATATGATAGGGGTCTGGTCTCAGGAATAGACAAAGCTCCCTCTGTGTTTCTGGGGCTTCAAGCCTAGCTCAAACTTAAAGACTTCTTTTCATGGTCCCCAGATCAACAGAAATTAATTTCCACTCAGTCCAAACATATACAAGATGAAAGTCTTGATGTTATAAGTCCATGTGTGTGTATGTACATGTGTGTGCCTGACTCTGTGTGTGTGTGTGTATATGTGTGTGTGTGTGTGTGTGTGTGTGTGTGTGTGTATGTGTGAGTGTATGTAGCCAAACCAGGAGAAAGAAGTTTGTTGTAGTCGACAAAGATGAAAAAGCAGTTGGAGAGCTAAAGACTGCTTTGACATTAGCCATGGAGGTACAGAGTTGGAGTTTTCCTAGTTGGTTTCCAGTCTTGCTTTAAAAATTAAAGTTAAGTAATTGGGTGAATCGCCAAAGAGACTTTGAATTTTGGACATTCTTTTCCTTTTCTTGTATATTTTATTTATTTCTATTTCAAATATTATTCCTTTACAGGTTTCCTTTCTGGAAGCCCCATTCCTTCGTCCCCACTCCCTGCCTCTAAGAGGGTGCTCCCCTACAATAACCCACCTACACCCACCTTCCCACCCTGGCATTCCACTGCTTTGGGGCATTGAACCACCACAGGCCCAAGATCCTTTCCTCCCAATGATGTCCAAACAAGGACATCCTATACCTCATATGGGGATGGAGCCATGGGTTCCTCCATGTGTATTGTTTTTGGTGGTCCTGTCCCTTGGAGCTTGTGGGAGGGATGATCTGGCTGTTTGACACTGTTGCTTCCTCAGTAAACCACATCAGCACATTTAGACCCTTCTATAACTCTGGAGTCAAGGACCCCTTGCTCTGGACAGGGGTTGGTTGTGACCATTTGATTCTTTATTTTTCAGATTCTGACAGAGAATTTCAGGAGATAGCCATATCAGGCTCCCATCACAAGAATTTCCCAGCATCTGCAATATTATCTGGTCTTGGCAACAGCGTATGGGATGGATCTCCAGGTACGGCCGTATGAATGGCCTTTCCTTTTGTCTGTGCTCCACATTTTCTCCCCATAATTCCTCCTGTGAGTATTCTGTTCCCTCTTCTAAGATGCACGGAAGCATCTACACTTTGGTCTCCCTTCTTTAGCTTCATATGGTCTGTGAATTGAATATATTGCATATTCTGAACTTTTTGGTTTATAACCACTTATGAGTGGGTACACACCATGTGTGTTCTTTTGTGATTGTGTACCCTCACTCAAGACAATATTTTCAAGTTCTGTGCATTTACATACTAATTTAATGAAATCATTGTTTTTAATAGCTAAGTAGTATTCCATTCTGTAAATATATGACATATTCTGTATGTATTCTTCTGTTAAGTGACATCTGGGTTGTTTCCAGCTTCTAGCTATTTATGAATATGGCTTCTATAGATCAATGGGAGCATGTGTTTTATTGCCTGTTGGAGCATCTTCTGGGTATATTTTCAGGAGTAATAAAGCTAGGTCCTCAATACTACTATGTCCAGTCTTCTAAGAAACTGCCAGAGGACTTTGAACATTGTTGACACCACTATAGACCACGGGGACTTTGGAAATTGGACTAACTATACTTTGCATTATGCTTTGTTTAAGTATGTCACTCACAGACTCAAATGTTTGAACAAGCCTATGAAGACCAGGGAGTCAATGTGATGTTATGTATGTGCTCAGCACAGAATAGCACTATCAAGAGATGAGGTCCTGTTAGAATAAGTGTGTTAATTGGGGTGTGGGCTATAATATTCTCAGCTGTTTGGAAGTGAGTATTGTGCTTAGACCTTTCAATTGAAGATGTAAAACTCTCAGCTCCACTTGCGCCATGCCTGCCTGGATGCTGTCATGTTCTCCTGCCTTGATGATACTCGACTGAACATCTACAACTGTAAGCCACCCCCAATTAAAAGTTTTGCATCATTAACTTGCCTTGGCCATGATCTCTGTTTATACCAGTAAAACCTAAACATGATATGTGACATGTATGAATAGTAAATTCAGGATTGCAGGAGTATTTGCTAGATAGCACTCTTATTTCTAACCTTTGTCTCAGAGTCTTCCTTTCCATCTCTCCTATAATCATCCTCACTCCACCCTCACATGACTGTTCAACTTGACAATGACAGAAATGATGCAGCTCTGCATCCTGATATTAACACCTCTTATATTCTAAGAGCGTGGAACTTCTGGCAGAC
Organism: Mus spicilegus; assembly: GCA_003336285.2. NCBI lineage: Eukaryota > Metazoa > Chordata > Mammalia > Rodentia > Muridae > Mus > Mus spicilegus. Next base: position 5,089 of record QGOO02000066.1, on the reverse strand, counting down.
CACATAAGCACGTTTGCTAAAACTCACTTAAAAATTAAGACTCAGTCCTTTTCCACTCTGTTGCAGAATCTTGTGCTTCCTGTGGCCATCGTCATGATGAGACGCTTCAAAGCTTTATTAAAAAGTCTTGGTCTACATGAACCCCCACTATACCTATGTTTACATGGATATTTTTGTTGCAGCAAGGTAAATGACAATCTTCATTTATAAAATCGGGAGTTCTGAATAGGACATAAAGACTTAAGACTTTGAAAGGGCTTTTACTTTGCTCAGAACATGGTGGAATTTTACAGGTCAAATTCATATTATATTTTATTCCCAGTTATTCCAAAGTTCCAGTCTTTCACACAATACAAACACTTTCATCATGCATAATCAAAGTTGCAATTTTTATAGTTTTATGAAAGAAGAAACATGTCAATGAAAGTGTTCCCTGTTATCAATATTGACAAGGCATGGGGTACTCTAGGGATATCCTAATCAGCAGCATGTAATTCATGGATGTCCTTCTGCAAAGATGAAAAAGCACAATAGGACTTTAAGAGATAGACACAAAAATCACATTACCCAAATAACAGCATCTAAGCAAATCTACAAGCTACTCTTCTCTAAGTCTTGTCAGTTTCAAGGCACCTTACTGCACCTTCCAGTTTTCTGACACACTCAGGCTGTGGTTACAACACTCTGCCTTGCACAGTAATAGACCAAAGAGTCCTCAGATGTCAGGCTGTGGAGCTCCATGTACGCTGTGCTGGAGGATGTGTCTACAGTCAAAGTGGCCTTTCCCTTGAACTTCTGGTTGTAGCTAGTTACACCTTTGTAAGGATTAATTTCTCCAATCCACTCAAGGCTCTTTCAATGGCTCTGCTTCACCCAGTTCATAATGTAGCCAGTGAATGAGTAACCAGAAGCCTTGCAAGATATCTTCACTGAAGCCCCAGGCTCACCAGCTCAGGTCCAGACTGCTGCAGCTGGACCTCAGAGTGGACACCTGTTAAAAGAATGACAGAGTGGATGTCATTTACATCTTAGGATATTTCCTTTCTTCAGATTTGGAACTGGTGAGCCCCTTACCTGCAGTTCCTGACAGGAGGAAGAGAAATATCCAGCTCCATTTTATGGTTAGAGTCAGTGTGTTCAGGGACTGTGGAGAGGACATTGGACATATGTGGTTTTCAGGGTGTTGACATCCCTGTTTTTAACCAACATAGACACAGGTAATTTGCATATTCATGAGCATGGGACTTCTTACATAAGATCCTAGTCCAACTGGAGAAGAGCTGGAGAGGAAGGACTGAAAAGGTACTTGTGTAAAGCAGCAGGATTATCCAAATCCAGTCACTCCCTGAGGAAATGCATCCCAAACACTCTTTATGAACCCTGCACTGCTGTTGTGCTTGTAACTACAGGGACAAATCTCTCAATCTATATTTGTCCTAAGTATCTTGCTCCACTCTGTGGCTATGTTCACATTTTGATTTACAAATAATGATTTGTCACGATGAAGAAGATAATGCTGATGATAATGATGAAAATACCCATTAGCTAAGTGCAGTTTAAAAAGATTTAATGTCTTAGCTAGAACTCAGTCAGATGTTGATAAGGAAGAAGGCAAATGAGAAAAGTAATGACATAGATGTGATGTGGAAAATGTTTAATGTTTACTTATTATTCTTATGAGCATAATAGTTAGTTTAGCATACTGACTTTGAAATTCTGTTTTAAATTGTCACCAAAAGAGCAAATAAAACTGTTGTGTCCCAGCTCCAACACCCCAATAATATACTCAAGTTACTCTATATTACTCCAGAGACAACTGCACATCCATGTTTATTGCTGCTCCATTCACAGCAACTTGTAAATAAAGTTCATCTAGATTTAGAAAAAAAAGAACAAAGGATACGGACAATGAGTGGGTTTCATATTCTATATCATAAAATATGAAATTTTCTTCACTGGTAAAACATGAACTATGGATTGTATACCTATGTTGAAGATCCTAAGAAATATGCTCTATGAGTTCCTCGAGGTCCTTAAAAACAAATGCTTCATGTTTTCATTTATGTGTGGTTCCATGATTTGAATTATACACTATGATCTTTCCTACCTCCACTATGTCCCTCTGGTTTCCCTTGAGACCTTCCAATATGTCTCTCTCTCTCTATATATATATATATATATATATATGTGTGTGTGTGTGTGTGTGTGTGTGTGTGTGTGTGTGTGTATATTGTTATTTTATTATTCACATATCGAATGTTATCCCCTTTCCCTGCTTCTCCTCAACAAATCTGCTATCCCAAACCATCTGCCCCTGCTTCTATGCAGTTGCTCCCCAACCTACATGTCCACTCCTGCCTCATCCCTATGCATTCTCCTATGCTGGGTCATTGAGCTTTTACAGGGCCATGAGCCTCCCTTGCCATAGATGGCAGATAAGGTAATCCTATGATACATATGCAGCTGGAGATATGAGTCCTTCTCTGTACACTTTGTTTGGTGGTTTGGTCCCTGGGAGCTCTGGGGATTCTGGTCTTATTAACAACAATTAATGATGGACACATGTCTAATAGTATAAGCTCAAAATAA
>QGOO02000065.1:152857-172851 GCA_003336285.2 Mus spicilegus | reverse complement strand
TTTCTTTGTTTCATCTTTGAGCAATACAAATAACAATAGATGACTGTGAATATCCACTTCTGTATTTGCCAGTCACTGGCCTAGCCTCACTCAAGACAGGTATATCAGGGTCCTTTCAGCAAAATCATGCTGGCATATGCCATAGTGTCTGTGTTTGGTGGCTGATTATGTGATAGTTCCCCGGATGGGGCAGTCTCTGGATAGTCAATCCTTTTGTCTCAGCCCCAATCTTTGTCTCTGTAACTCCTTCCATGGGTATTTTGTTCCCTATTGTAAGGAGGAATGAAATACCCATGTGTTGGTCTTCCTTCTTGATTTTCTTGTGTTTTGCAAATTGTATCTTGGGTATTCTAAGTTTCTGGGTTGGAACACAGGGCCCCAAAAGGAGGAGCTAGAGAAAGTAATCAAGGAGATGAAGGGTTCTGCAACCCTATAGTGAAAAACAATCTGAACTAACCAGTACTCCCAGAGCTCGTGTCTCTAGATGCATATGTAGCAGAAGATGGCCTAGTCATCCATCATTGGGAAGAGAGGCCCCTTGGTCTTGCAAACATGCCCCAGTACATAGGAATGCCAGGGACAAGAAGTGGGATTGGTGGTTAGGGGAGCAGGGTTGGGGAGAGTATAGGGGACTTTCAAGATAGTAATTGAAATATTAGTGAAGAAAATATCTAATAAAGAAAATACAATTAACAAACCATAATCAGTCACACTGAATGACCAGGACTCAGGACCAACAATGAATAGACAACAACCAACCCAGACTCTCAAAAATCTAAATAATTTTTAATCCCTGTAAAGATCTCTGAATTCCAAATATCACACAAAAATAAATACTATCTGACGCTGGCAAAACCACAATACTGCTAGATGATGAGTTAAATAATAGGTGCTGTGGACAATTTGAAGCAGCCTCACACCTGTCATTAACTGTAAGGATATTTTCATAATATTTCTCTGGGTTTTAAATAAATTAAAATTCCAACATTGTCATTATGATGAAGTGGTGAGAAAAATATGAGATATTTCAGAGAAAATCTTTGGAATCTGAAAGAAGTATTTGAGGATAGCTAACATCAAGATATACTATATATTTATATAAAATTGAAATTATATAATACCCCTCAATCAAAAATATGTTGTAACAAACAAATTTGCAAAATCATCTATTTACTGTTTGAGATTTTTTAGCTTGTTCTTAATTATCTCTTGATTTTCATTGGCTTTCTTAGTCACTGTTGTATTGTGACCAAGTTACCAAACCAGCTTGCCCTTCTTAACTTTTTTTTCTGAATGTCAACTGTCAACAGTTCTGGAACATTTATCTTACACACCACTGAATTCTAATCCATTGGATTAAAACAAAGCAATGCCAAACACTCACAAATGTGTCCAATCAGTCTGCCAACCTGGTCTGATACTAAACAAAATAGTGAATTAGCACATTGTGCACACTGAAATGCTGTGCTATCCTCTTCAGTTCATCACTTCATCAGCAGCTGAGTACCTATATTTTTCTACTGCAGAAGAAAGAGCATATTCAGGAAGATGAAGTTTTTTTTTTTTTCCTTGCTGTAGCCCCTTTGGTTTCTAAAGCTGAGGAACCCTTACAGGCACAATGTGGGGCTTTCAGGAAATTATGTAGGAAGAAAGGTGGAGGTGGTGAATTTATCACAGATTGAACTGACAAGCAGTGTGATTTATGAACATATTGGTTCACTTATGGCTTTTGTATTTGGAATATGTCCCATGTCTTAAAACATTGTTTGTTTTAGTTTAAAGTTAAAATTAAAATCATTTGAGCTACTTATATTGCCTAATTTTATTATAACTGCATAAACAGTATGAAAATTAACCTCTTATTAATGCCATGGTATTTAATATTTGCATAATTTTACTTAAGTAGTTGAAAGGCAATATCCATTTGCAAAAATTGTTTCACTATTTTATATTAATTAAGGGATGACTCATCACCAATAAAATAGAAACCTAAAGTCAATTTGATATTTGCAAGACAAACACATTATATATCATATATTGAGGAATAGATTTCTCTCCTTTGGAGTCATTCAACTATGGTCAATATATGGAATAATATATTAATTATAATCCAGTAATAAATCCAAAACAGAGAAACAGAGACTTATTTTGGAAGGTTGATTTTGTACATATGTGTCTGTGTGTGTGTCTGTGTGTGTGTGTCTGTGTGTGTGTGTGTCCAGTTTTGAAAGAAATATTGCAGAAAACATGTAGAAATCAGGGACAAAGCCACACTATGTATACAATTTTAACTCTTTCATCCTATGATCTGAGTGATTTCTAAAAGGAAAACTGGTCCTAATGCCTTTCCACAAAAAGACTTTTGATATAAATGTATGATTGATTTTTTAAATTTACTTTGAACACATATAATATGCAGATTTTTATTTAAAATGTTTAAGATTACTTTTTTGTTAATGCACCTTCCTAACAGGAACCTATAATCTATTCTTTTACACTTTTTTTCTTAATCATATTTTAAATGATATGAAACTATTACCATGTATATATGAATATATATTTTCAAATAAGATATTAGGCAATTATGATATTTAAGTAGAAAAACACAAAAATGCTGTTAGCACGTTATACATAATTCTTTTCTTTTACAATATTAAATATTCTATTTCTTTACTTAAACAATGATACATTTCTGACCTTAAAATTTTAGTAATTTCATTTTATCATTTTATGTGTATAGGTTTTTGGTCCACATGTACAATATATATGGAGTACCTACCAAGACAATATGATATTCCTCAGAAATGAAGTTACAGGAGATTATGCATCAACTAGTTTGTCTGTGGGGGTTCCAAACACATATGCCGTGACTGATGAATTTAATTCTTCACTATTATTAGCCTTTAGCGAAGTTTAATGCCATCTACCTAGCAGGCAAATCTGTAAGTACAATGGCAGTGAGGATGCTGATGTGTGAGGTTAAGTATTTTAACCAATACAGATTAATGAGCATGGAATTTTACGTCAGGTAAGAAAAGTTATTTGGGTAGAAGAAACAATTTGTTGAAATGGGAATCAATGAATTCACTTTCTTCATTTTGTTGACTTGAGAAATGGCGTCAATTATGCTCTAAGCCCTAATCCCATCCACAAATCTTGGAGCACACAGTAAGTCAGTCCATTCCCTACAGGAATAGTAGACTGAAAAGATCATTAATGAAGACAGTTATGAACCAAGGAATAACATCATAGAAGACAGGATCAAGACCAGCAATGTGTCTCACTTTCAGCAATATGTGTTTTCTTTAGGGACAAATTTGAAAAAAAGGATTATTTATTGCTTAATATGTATAGTTGAAGGAAAATCAGAAGTGCAAACTACACACAGTTTGGGCTGATAAAATTAAGTTGTTTTATTGCTCAAATTCCTGTGAGTAGCAATGGTTCAGGATGGACTGCATTATTTACATGTTCTGTAAGGAATGTGACCTTTTCTAACAATTCAATAAGACACTCAATGCACATCCTGCAGTAGAATTTAACAGGAGCCAACATCAAACACTCATTAATCACCCTAACATGAATGGTAATATTTCATGCATTTCAAAATGTAGGTGTTACAATTATAGAAAATATCTAAGGTTATTAGGTATTTCAATTACTTTTCTGTTGTTGTATGTTTTCTGCCAGTAAATTTCCAAAAATATCTTAAGGGGACATGTTGAAGGTATCCTTGTCAGGTTAGGGTAAACTGAGGTGAGGACACAGAATTGGCAGTTCATTGGTCAACAGACTATTCTCAGAGGGGGTGAAGCCTGATTCAGTGAAGCCGGCACTTCCCATGACCTACAAGAATCCACAGGACTACTTGGTGGCTGGAGAGAAGGTAAAAAGAAAAATAATCAGGGAAAAGATTTAAACAGTCACACAATTCTCTCTCTCTCTCTCTCTCTCTCTCTCTCTCTCTCTCTCTCTCTCTCTCTCTCTCTCTCTCTCTCACACACACACACACACACACACACACACACATACACTCAGTGAATGAAACAGGAGAAGCTCCTAAGAAACTTAAGATTTTCTCACTGCTTAGAAATCCCAGCCAATTCTTTCAAGTAGCATAACATTAAGATGTAATTACATTATTTTTTTCTTTTTAACTAATAATTATTTTTAAGATTATGTTCTCAAATCCATTTAATTGAAAAACAGCTTATACATTATATTGTAAGAAGAAAACATTTCATTCCCAAGAACAAATATATATTCATAACTAACAACTTGTTATAGATTAGAAAGGTATAAGAAAGCCATGTAATTTTCTGTTATTTTTTAATGACATGCTGCAATTTGTGGTTAATAAAGAGGAGATCAATTATTTAATTATTTATCTTGAAAATTAATATTGTATAAATTTTAATCACAAATCTAAACTTTTAAATATAAATCTATCAGGCATTTCTACTTTCAATCCTAAAGGTACACACCTACATATCATCAATGTTTTTCTTAAATCATATCTGGAAGATGAGGACAAACACACACACACACACACACACACACACACACACACACACACACACATACAATCATAAGTCAGGTAGAGCTGATATATCTACCATTGTTCTTGTTCACTTACCATGAGTAATCCCCAATCCAAATATGAAGAGTGCTCCTTTTTGAACTTCAAACTATTTCCTGCAACTTTGTACAGTAGAAACATTGAGTAAAATATGTTAATCTAACTTTACGAACAAGCTACATCTCCAAGTTCTAAAGCTTTTGGTGATTGATGATAATCTATATCTCCACATTCTTTCCAAATGCAGGACTTGAAACATTAATCTGTTCCAGCAGCAATGCTTAACACAGTTCAATCAAAATTTTTGTGAGTGCTAATAATACTGCTCAGTAAGGAGCTGGAAGCCCATTCTGAGTTTTCACACAGCACTTTGATTTGGAAAGACGTGGCAACTAAGAGTACAACAAGTACAGCCATGCTCCATAACAGCATGAAGTCCTCAGGACACTTAGGCCTCAGCGATCTGCTTCTCTGTGGCTTGCCAATGGGTGTGTGGGTGGGCTTCAACCCATGAGTTCTAAAGCAATTGTTATTCCTCTTAAATGGACCTCTGCAAGTACACAGAACATACAATGACACCATGATGCCAGTATCTCATACGTATACAACCAATATGTTTTTAGTACAAATTGTAGTATATTTGTTTCATTAAAATGTAAGTCAATAAAAAATTATGTAATTCATTGAAAAATAGCAAGAGAGAGAATACAGGAGAATTTAGATGAAGAAAAGTAACAGTGATATAATTGTAGTGTAATACAAAAAATAAAAGAAATACAAAACAGTGTTCTTCAATGTAAAGAATAAAAGATGTGAAGTATCATTTCTGTAACATCAGTCATTGCAATTGAAAAAGTGTGGTGGAAACTGTTTTAACCATGACAACATCTCAGATCCCATTTGTCAATCATGTGTAAAGATACCCTGTCTCAAACATTTGGCATAGAATGATAGATGTAACACTCTTTTTGAAACTTACAAATATGAACAAACACAAATATGACTGTTTGGGAGCCATTTTGAACACTGTGCATGCAGATGCTGATTTGTATATTCAGATATCAGGTTGTGGTCTGGATAGCGGCACTGTCAACTATCTATGTTCTCTATATCATGGAAACATTGTTTTCTATCAACTCTGATTGTTTAATAAAAGGTCTGATGAGTTAATTAGCCAGGCAGAAATGAATAGTGCTGGATATCTTATCCTACTCAGGGGTCCCAGATGGTAACAGTGAAGAGTAGATAAGGGCCACTAGGAGAATAAGGTTTGAAGAAACCACATGGAGTAAACAGATTTCACCATCAGGGTTACAATGAAGGAGGAGCCTTGAGGACACACTTGACCTGAACAAGACAGGAGAATCCTAAATGGCAAGTAATGATACACATTTCTGGATATTAGCAGCCTAGTTTGATTAGAAAATTTCAGAACCTGCCAATATTAGGCTTGCAGTGTGTTAAAAAAAATAACAGATCATCTGTGTCCTTACTTGAGAGCTAAAATTCAGGTAGGCAGGTGTAGTAATGTCCTACACTTACTTGGCATCCAAAGGGATGTAAGATTCAGCATATGGCCCAATGAAATACTGTTGTATTTGGCACACTGAACGTTGGAACTCGGGAGGCAGAGGCAGGCAGATTTCTGAATTTGAGGCCAGCTTGGTCTACAAAGTGAGTTCAAGGACAGCCATTGTTATACACAGAAACCCTGTCCAAAAAAAAAAAAAGAATAATATATCCTTTTCCTGAAAATGTGTTTTGTTTTACCAAACAAAGATAGAGAACCTCCCTATCATCTCCATGGCAAGTGTAGGTCATGCTGCAACACTGCACCAAGAGAAATCAATTTCTTTCCCAGTAGACCCTATGAACAAAAGTTTCCACTGTATTTGCTTTCCCAGGGTATACTACACTTTATCTGTCCTCATTTGGGTTTCAGCAATCTCCCACCAGGTATTCCAGGTACACCAGTGCTTACTGCTGCCTTTCTCTTATAGCACAGGTCTCCCTTGGTCTTGGGCTACTTTGTTATTCTTCAATCTTAGCTCTAATCTAATGTCATGTGTATTCATTTTGTTCCACAATTTTTATTATAGTAAGAGGAGGAACAACATCTATTAAGTCATTAGACTTAATAATGTAATTACATGTGCCTAACTACTAGTTTTATACTTCTTTTTCATTTTTTATTTAGATGTTTTCTTTATTTACATTTCAAATGCTATCCCCTTTCCTAGTTTCCTCTCCAAAAATCACATGTACCCTCCCCCATCTCCCTGATCCCAAACCCACCAACTCCTAATTCCTGGCCCTGGCATTTCCCTATACTGGGTCATACAATTTTCATAAGACAAAGAGCATCTCCTATTGATGGCTGACTAGGCCATCCGCTGCTACATATGCAGCTAGAGAAAGGAACACTCAGGGTACTGGTTAGTTCATATTGCTGTTCTTCCTGCAGATCCCTTCAGATCCTTGGGTACATTCTCTACCTCCTTCATTGAGGATCGTGTATTTCATCCAATAGACGCATGTGAGCATCCACTTCTGTATTTGCCAGGCACTGGCAGAGGCTCAAAGGAGACAGTAATATCAGGGTCCTGTGAGCAAAATCTTGTTGGTTACAATATACAATAGTGACTGGATTTGCTGGTTGTTTCTGGGATTGATCCCTGGGTGTGGCAGTCTCTGAATGGTCCTTCCTTCAGTATCAGCTCCAAACGTTTTTAATAACTGAGTAGTACTCCATTGTGTAAATGTACCACATTTTCTGTATCCATTCTTCTGTTGAGGGACATCTGTGTTATTTTCAGTTTTTAGCTATTATAAATAAGTCTGCTATTAACATAGTGGAACATGTGTCCTTATTACAAGTTGGAACATCTTCTGGGTATATGTCCCAGGAGAGAAATTGCTGGATCTTATGGTAGTACTTTGTCCAGTTTTCTGAAGAACCGCCAAACTGGTTTACAGTGTGAATGAACCAACTTGCAATCCACCAGCAATGGAGATATGTCCCTCTTTCTGCACATCCTTGCCAGCATCTGCTGTCACCTGAATTTTTTATCTTAGCCATTCTGAATTGTGTGAGTGTTGTTTGATTTGCATTTCCCTGATAATTAAAGAGGTTGAACTTTTTTTTTTCAGGTGCTTCTCATCCATTCGGTATTCCTCAGTTGAGAATTCTTTCTATAGCTCTGTACCCTATTTTTAATAGGGATATTTGGTTTTCTGGAATCCAACTTCTTGAGTTCTTTTATATATATATATATATTGGATATTAACCCCCACTGGATTTAGTATTGGTAAAGGACAGCAATGGCTTGTGCCATTAGATAAAGAATTGACAAATTGTCAAAAATTGCAAAGATTCTGTAAGGCAAAGGACACTGTCAATAAGACAAAACAAGGCCACCAACAGATTGGGAAAATATTTTTATCAATTCTAAGTCTGATAGGGGACTAAAATCCAATATAGATACATTAAAAAAAAAAAAGCCCTCAAGAAGCTGGATTCCAGGAAATGGATTATTTTTTTTTTTTAGCTCTATGGTTTTGACTGCTTTGTCAAACATCAAGTGTCCCTAGGTGTGTGGTTTTATTTTTTGATCTTCAATTGAATTCTATTAACCTGGCTATCTCTGTATCAATACCATGTGTTAATGATCACTGCTCCTCTGTAGTACATATTGGGGTCAGGAATGGTGTTCTATCAGAAGTTTCTATAATGATGAGAATTATTTAAGCTATTCTTGGGTTTTCATTTTACTACTTGAAGTTGAGAGTTTCTCTTCCCATGTATTTGAAGTATTATGTGATTGGGACTGTATCAAGTCTGTAGGTTGCTTCTAGTAAGATGGTAATTTTTACTAAGTTAATCCTATATGTTCATAAGATGTTTCCATCTTCTGAGGTCTTCTCTGATGTTTCTCCTCAAAGACTTTAAGTTCTTGTCATACAAATCATTCACAGGCTTGGTGTAAGTCACACCAAAATACTTCCTAGTATTTGTGACTATTGTAAAGGGGGTGTTTCCCCTAATTTTTTTCTCAGCCCATTCATTACTTGCGTAACTTTTTCCAAATTTCTTTTCCAGGCTTGCTCTTGTGGTTTTTTTAGACAGGAATAATTCTGGGTCAGAGTTTTTGACTGTGGGATGGCAAACCCATTCCTTCACTTGAAGCCCTGTCTTTTTACTGGAGGTGGATTGTACTCTTCCCACTATTTTATTTCATCAAAAGTATCTTCCTTCAAGTCTTGCAATTCTCTCACATCCCAGTTTTCTGGTACATTCTAGTGGTCCCCCAACCCAAAACTTCCCACCTCTAGAGGTTCTGAATTTCCATCCATTCTTCTGGCCCTTGGGACTTCACTTCTGCTCCCTTCAAACCCAATATCTTATCATGTTCACCTTTCTCATGACCCTGCTACTCCCTTCTCCCACATAGTTCCCTTCCTACATTTGCCCTTTGATTCCCTCCCCCTTGTAAATAGGGTCAAAGCATCCTAACGGGCCCTTTGACTTTTTAACCTTGAGTTTTGTGGATTTTATCTTGAGTGTTCTGTATTTTGGGGCTAACATCCACTTAATAGTTAGTATGTACCATGCATGTACTACTGGGTCTGAGATACCTCACTCAGTATAGTATTTTCTAGTCCCTTCCATTTGCCTGCCAAACTTAGGATGTACAGGTCTTAATAGCTAAATTGTCTTCCACTGTGAATATGAACTTCATTTTCTGTATCCATTCTTCAGTTGTGGGACATCTGGGTTGTTTCCAATTTCTGGCTATCACAAATAAGCCAGCTATGAATATAGTGGAGCATGTGCACTTGTGGCATGGTGTGGTATTTTTGTATATGGCCAGGAATGGTATAGTCAGGTCTTCAGCTAGATCTATTTCCAGTTTTCTGAGAAACCTAGGTTGATTTCCAGATGATTGTACCAGTTTGCAATCCCACCAGGAATAGAGGAGTGTTCCTCTTTTTTGGCATTCTTGCCATGTTACAGATAGCTTTCTTAACACTGGGCAATATCCTAATTTTCTTTGGACACCCAAAAGAAAGCTATATCCCACGTTTACTCCCACATCCTTGGCTTGTAGAATGAAGCAATTTCAAGAGAACAATGCCTCAATTCCAAAAAGCAAGTTGGGTCATTTTTGATCTTTTGGTTAATAAATTGTTAATTGTCTTTGTCAGGGAAGAAACAAGGTAAAGTAGATTATATTGAGGGAAAATTTTTTCCTCTTTTCTTTCCTCTTTCCTTATTTTCTCTGATCTCTGCATAAGGTGGTTGGGGATGAAAGGAAAAGAGAAGGATATAACAATGGTATGTTAAACCATACTTTCATTATTCAATCTACATTTATGCCAAAGAGCACCAGTAAACAAAATTACTTTTTTGGTATATAATGTGTATATTTGTACAAACTTAAGGTTATATTTTTTTTACAATCTATTATGTACTTATGTTTCAATTCTTTTTAAAGTTATTGTACTGTAGTGGGTATTCCTGGTTGTCAACTTGACTATATTTGGAATGAACTACAGTCCAGAATTGAAAGGCTTACCAGTCACCCTTATCTAGGTGCTTGGAGATAGAAGTTTCTGATCTGGATCTTGGTATGGATATCTTGAGGCATATGCCTATGGATTCCAGAAGTTTAAATCTTCGAGTTCAAGGTTATCCAGGATTAAAGGTGTGGGTGGAACACACGTTTAATCTGGGCTACACCTTTCATCTGGGATTAAGGGTGTCTTGGAACACCCTTAATCTGGGCTACATCTTCTGCTGGAGACAATATAAGGACATTGAAAGAAGGGAGTCTGGCTTTTACTCCTTTGCCTGCTTGCTGTGTGAGACTGAGTAACTGCTAGATCCTTGGACTTTCATTCACAGCTACTACTGAACCATTGTTGGAAATTTGGCTGCATACTCTAAGTCATCAATAAATTCCTTTACTATATAGAGGCTATCCATAAGTTCTGTGACTCTAGAGGACCCTGACTAACGCAGAAGTTGGTACCAGGAGTGGTTCTAGAGGAACAGAAGTACAAGAATGAGTCTTTTAAAATACTGGAACTAGCTTGTTGATCCACCAGCACTTTCAACTACTGAAATCTCTCCAGATTCTCTCCATCCTGGGAGCTCAGAGAATTTTGAAGACCCATGGTTGAAACTATATTCCAAACTTAAAGAAGCTAATGCCCTTGTTTTTCTTGATGAATTAGGTGATTATGTGTACAAAGCTTTCTACAAGATGGGGAAAAGTCAGAAAATGATTTTACTGGCTGGCTGCCCTTAGTATCTGGGAAAAAATTATGAATGAGAGGAAGGAGTTGTGTGATAAAATCGAAAGGCCCCAGACACAAGAAAATGATCTAAAAGTTGCTAAGTGTGTCCTTGAAGAGAATCTTCTCTCCTGTAGCCAGACCTCTCAAGTTGCAGAAAATCAAACTGAAATCCTCATTGTAAGTTGGACTGAACTACAGGGAAAATTCAAGTCTCAGCCTCAGTGTGTGTCAACAGGTAAAGTAAGGGCAATAATTGTTAAAGAATGGGATCCTATAACTTGGGACAGGAATGTGTGGAAAGACCATGATGAAGCTGAGAATTTTGAATCTTCAGATTCTCAAGGGTTTCCCCCACCTTAGGAAGTAGTACCCTCAGCCCCACCCCTTGAAATAATTCCTTCCCCACATGAAGAAATTAATTTTGCAGGGTCTGATAAACCAGCAATGACTCTCACTGAAGAAAATGCCAGACAAGACAATGCTGATGTTTCTCAAGGCCCACCAATAGTTTCTTCTAGACCTGTAACCAGACTCAAAGTAAAACAGGCTCCTAGAGGGGAGGTAGAAAGTGTAGTACATGAGGAAACTTGCTACACTACTAATGAGCTTAATGAGTTTGCTAATTCATTCAAGCAGAAACCTGGCAAATATATGTGGGAATGGATTTTAAGGGTGTGGGATAAGGGTGGAAGGAACTTATGACATCCTGTGGTCATTTCCCCAGTTCCAGAATGTATAATTGGGATAGATATACTCAGAAATTGGCAGAATTCTAATATTGGTTCACTGAACTGTAGAGTGAGGGCTATTATGTTTGGAAAGGCTAAATGGAAGCTTTTAGAGTTACCTCTGCCAAAGAAGATAGTGAATTAAAAACAATATCATATTCCTGGAGACACTGCAGAAATTACTGCAACTATAAAGGACTTGAAAGATGCAGGGGTGGTGTTTCCCACCACATCTTCCTTTAACTCTCCTATCTGGCCAGTACAGAAAATAGATGGATGATGGAGAATGACAGTTGATTATCGAAAATTAAATCAGGTAGTAACTTCAAATGCAGCTGCTATACCAGATGTAGTTTCATTACTTGAGCAAATTAACACATCTCCTGGCACCTGTTATGCAGCTTTTGATCTGGCACATGCCTTTTTCTCAGTACCTGTCCATAAGGACCACCAGAATCAATTTGCTTTTAGTTGGCAAGGCCAACAGCATACCTTCACAGTTTTGCCTCAAGGATATATTAACTCTCCTGCCCTGTGTCATAATTTAGTTAGAAGTGATCTTTATCATTTGGCTCTTCCACAAAATATCACATTGGTGCTCTATATTGATGACATTATGCTGACTGGACCAAGTGAGCAGGAATAGCAACCACTTTGGGCTCACTGGTAACACATATGAATATCAGAGGATGGGAAATAAATCCAACCAAAATTCAAGGACCATCTACCTCAGTGAAAATCTTAGGAGTCCAGTGGTGTGGGGCATGTAGAGATATTCCTTCTAAGGTGAAAGATAAGTTATTGCACCTGGCCTGTCCTACAACCAAGAAAGAAGCACAACATTTAGTGGGTCTATTTGGATTCTGGTGACAACACATCCCTCACTTCAATGTGTTACTTAGGCTTATTTACCATGTGACTCAGAAAGCTGCTAGCTTTGTGTGGGGCCTGGAAGAGGAGAAGGCCCTTCAACAGGTCCAGGCTGCAATGCAGGCTGCTCTACCCTATGGACCACATGATCCAGCAGACCCGATGGTAATTGAGGTGTCTGTGGCTGATAGAGATACTGTTTGGAGCCTCTGACAGGCCCCTGTGGATGAATCAGAGAAAAGATCGTTGGGATTTTGGAGCAAAACTCTACCATCATCTGCAGACTACTATTCTCCCTTTGAAAAACAGCTCTTGGCCTGCTATTGGGCCTTAGTGGAAACTGAACATTTGACAATAGGACACAAAGTTACTATGAGACCTGAACTACCCATCATGAGCTGGATATTATCAGACTATGCAAGTCATAAAGAGGGACGTGCACAGCAGCAGTATATCATCAAATGGAAGTGGTATATATGTGATTGGGCCAGAGAAGGCCCTGAAGGCACAAGCAAGTTACATGAAGAAGTTGCTCAAATGCCTATGGTTTCTACTCCTATTACAATGCCATCTGCTGCCAAGCATGCACCTATAGCCTCATGGGATGTTCCCTATGTTCAGCTGACCGAAGAGGAGAAGACTAGGGCCTGGTTTACCGATGGCTCTACATGTTATGCAGGCACCACTGAGAAGTGGACAGCTGCAGGATTACAACCCCTTTCTGGGACAACCCTGAAAGACACAGGTGAAGGGAAATCTTCACAGTGGCCAACACTTCGGGCAATACACATGGTATTACATTTTGTTTGTAACAAGAAATGGCCAGATGTATGATTATTCACTGACTCATGGGCTGTAGTCAATGGATTGGCAGGATGGTGAGGGACTTGGGAAGATCACAATTGGAAAGTTGGTGAGAAAGACATCTGGGGAAGAAGTTTGTGGATAGATCTCTCCAAATGGGCAAAGGATGTGAAGATATTTGTGTCCCATGTAAATGTTCACCAAAAGGTGACTTCAGCTGAGGAGGAGTTCAATATCAAGTGGATAAGATGATCCGTTCTGTGGACAGTCAGCCTCTCTCCCCAGCCATGCCTGTCATTGTTCAATGCACACATGAAAAAAGTGGCCATGGTGGTTGAGATGGAGGTTATGCTTGGGCTCAGCAACATGGACTTCCACTCACCAAAGCTTACCTGGCTACAGCTGCTGCTGAATGGCAGATCTGCCAACAGCAGAAACCAACAATGAGCCCCAGATACAGCACCATTCCTAGAGGTGACCAGCCAGCAACCTGGTGGCAGGTTGACTACATTGGACAACTTCATTCATGGAAAGGACAGCATTTTGTTCTTACAAGAGTAAATACTTATTCTAGTTATGGATTTGCCTTTCCTGCAAGTAATCCCTCTGTTAAAACCACCATCCATGGACTGACAGAATGCCTTATCTATTGTTATGGTATTCTACACAGTATTTCTTCTGACCAAGGAACACATTTCACAGACAGAGAAGTGTGACAGTGGGCCCACAATCATGGAAATCACTGGTCTTACCATGTTCCCTATCATCCTGAAGCAGCTGGTCTGATAGAAAGATGGAATGGCCTTTTGAAGACGCAGTTACAGAGCCAATTAGGTGGTTTTAGCATGAAAGGCTGGGGCAGAGTTCTTCAGAAGGCAGTATATGCCTTAAATCAGTGTTCGATATATGGTACAGTTTACCCCATAGCCAGGATCCATGGATCCAGAAATAAAGGGGTGGAAAAGGGAATAGTTCCAATTACTATCACTTCTAGTGACCCACTGGGCAAATTTTTGCTTCCTGTCCCCATAACTCTAGGGTCTGCAGGCCTAGAAGTTTTGGCTCCAGATGGGAGAGTGCTTCTAATGCCCGTAAACCACCTGGCTAAAAAAGGAATGACAGTGTTAGTAGGTGTGATAGATCCAGATTATCATGGGGAAATTGGATTACCTCTTCACAATGGAGGTAAGCAAGATTATGTCTGGAATATAGGAGATGCCTTAGGTTGTCTCTTAGTACTACCATGTCCTGTGATTAAAGTCAATGAAAAACTACAACAGCCTAATCCAATCAGGATGACAAAGGACACAGATCCGTCAGGAATGAAGGTAAGTGTCAATCTTCCAGGAAAAGAGCCAAGACCTGCTGAGGTGCTGGCTGAAGGGGAAGGAAATACAGAATGGGTATTAGAGGAAGGTAGTTATAAATACCAATTAAGGCCACGTAACCAGTTGCAGAAACAAGGATTATAAAGTAATATAAATGCCCTGTCTTATTTTGCTATCGAATATATTTGTCTTTCTTCCAATTTATTTAACATCAATTTGTGTTTCAGTTGAGACACTAAAGGGAGTTTCCCAAGTGTATTAGTCAGGGTTCTCTAGAGTCACAGAACTTATGGATTGTCTCTAGATAATAAAGGAATTTATTGATGACTTACAGTCGGCATCCCAATTCCCAACAATTGTTCAGTCACAGCTGTGAATGTACGTCCAAGGATGTAGCAGTTACTCAGTCTCACACAGCAAGCAGGCAAAGGAGCAAGAGCTAGACTCCCTTCTTCCAATGTCCTTATATTGTCTCCAGCAGAAGGTGTAGCCCAGATTAAATGTGTGTTCCACCACACCCTTAATCCCAGATGAAAAGGTGTAGCCCAGATTAAAGGTGTGTTCCTTAAACTCAGAGATTTAATCTTCAGGAATCCATAGCCACTATGGCTCAAGATCTCCATACCAAGATCCAGATAAGGATCTCCAAGCCTCCAGATAAGAGTCACTGGTGAGCCTTCCAATTCTGGATTGTAGTTCATTCCAAATATAGTCAAGTTGACAACCAGGAATAGCCACTACACCAAGTGAATTTGCCCCACTGTAAATTCACAAATGTGTTTGCGATTGTACGAGGGATAGTTATATCATGTTAGGCATATTCACAACCTTGTTATTGGTTCATGTGAACCTGAGATATTATTTGTGCCAAGTTGACAAGGGGTGGATTGTAGTGACTATTCCTGGTTGTCAACTTGACTATACTTGGAATGAACTATAATCCAGAATTGGAAAGCTCACCAGTCACCCTTATCTGGAGGCTTGGAGGTAGAAATTTCTGATCTGGATCTTGGTATGGAGATCTTGAGGCATAGTGACTATGGATTCCAGAAGATTAAATCTCTGAGTTCAAGGTCATCGGGGATTAAATGTGTGGTGGAACACACTTTTAATCTGGGATACACCTTCTGCTAGAGGTGAAGGAAATACAGAATGGGTAGTAGAAGAAGGTCATTATAAATACCAATTAAGGCCATGTAACCAGTTGCAGAAACGAGGATTATAAAGTAATATGAATGACCCTGTCTTATTTTGCTAACAAAAATATTTGTCTTTCTTCCAATTTCTTTAACATCAATTTGTATTCAAGTCGGGCTTCACCTTCTGCTGGAGACAATATAAGGTCATTGGAAGAAGGGAATCTGGCTCTTGTTCCTTTGCCTGCTTGCTGTGTGAGACTGAGTAACTGCGAGATCCTTGGACTTACATACACAGCTACTACTGAAACATTGTTGGGAATTTGGCTGCATACTGTAAGTCATCAATAAATTCCTTTACTATCTAGAGACTATCCATAAGTTCTGTGACTCTAGAGAACCCTGACTAATACATGTACCTATGAAATTCTTTAATAAAATGTTATGAGAAGCTGTAGTCCTTTTGAATGCTTCATTACAAACAGTTAAGGAAAAATAAGACATTCAAGTAAGTAATCAATAAATCAAACTTAACATGCTAAATTCTACTTTATTCATTTTTAAAAATAAACTTCATGTATCTTCTTTAGATGTAGATATTAGCTAGATAGAAATATGAAAATCAGATATACAATAGATATATTTTCTTCATAAACCTTAGAGATCTACAGACTAAGTAACATAAAGTTATATTTTTAATAAAAGTGTTTTTCTGACAATGACATGTTTACTCCCAGCAGCTTCTACTTCATTCTACTTCAAAAAGGATGATTTGCACTGCAGAGCCAACTTTTGAAACTGGCAAATTCATCTTTCCATTTCTATGTAGAATTGTGTTGGGATTTTAATGGGGATTACAATGAATCTGTAGATTGATTGTGTTAAGAAGGCCATATTTTAGTATATTAATCCCATTGATCCACAAGCATGGAACTTGTTTATGTATTCTTAGGTTTTCTTTAATTTCTTTCTTCAAAACTTGAAGTCCTTGTAGTACAGATGTTTCACTTGCTTGGTTAATGCTACACCATCATATTTTCTGTTATTTGTGGCTATTCTGAAGGGTGTTGTTTTCACTTGTATCAAGGAAGGATACTAAGTTGTTCCAGCTAATTTCATATCCATAAGTATTGCTGAAATTGTTTATCCGCTGTAGGTGTTCTCAGGTAGGACTTTTGGGGTTGCATATATACTATTGTATCATCTGCAAATAGTGATATCTTAAGAAAATTGTAGCAATTCCACTGAAATCAAGGACACATCAAAGCTTCCTACCCTATCCTTATCTATTCAGTATAGTACCTAAATTCTAACTAAAGCTATTAGACCACAAAGGACATCTAGGGGATACAAATTGAAAAGTAAGAAGTAAAGATAATCACTATTTACAGATGATTGTTTTCTTGAAATTACTTTATCTGAATTGGGTAAAAGAACTCCTGTTTAGTGTTGGGAGCTATTAAGACAACACAATTGTCCTGATGTCTGAATTAGTCCTCTCCCCCGAGAAGAATAGGGCGTCAAAAGCGGGCCTCGAACGCACCACTTCGAGAACAACCACATATTGTTCCAGCCCTAAGTCAGTGCCGGATGTCCTGACCCCAAGATGTACCCTGATACTAACAAGTTCCTGCTTCCCTGTGAAAATTTTCTATTGTCCCACCCCTCCTGCTGATAAGTACCTGTATTTCCCCTTTTGCTTGTGCAATTCTATTGTCCCACCCTTCCTGATAAAAGGCACTCCCCCTTTTGCTTGTGCATTTAAACCTTGGTCCTGGCTAATACAGTGGGATCTTGATGCCACTCAGAATGTTTCTGTGTTGTTCTTGCACAAGGTTCTCGTCTCTCTATCTATCCCCCCATTTGGTTCTTAGGAGAAGGTCCCCTCGAGACCCTTGAATAACGGGACCTGCTGGACAGGTCAATTTAGACCTCAAGGGAAAATAGGGTTAATCTGAAAAAATTCAAAAAGAAAGTAAGAAAGAATGAATGAACTAAGAAATGAACTTTAGCATTAGCACTCCTTGCCTCAACTTTGTTTTTATCTAGTCTATGTGTTCACCAGACAGTCATGTGTTGTTTAGTCAGGCTATTTGTTTTACATCCAGTCTATGTGTTATTTGTCAAATATAGGTGTTGACCATTTTCTGTGTGACAGTTGTTTGTGATAGCAGTTTTGAAGTTGATTTGCATGCATATGGTAGAGAAATCAGTATCTGAGAAAGTCTGTGAGAGTAAATCATCTGGGCTCTTTTTTTTTTTTAATATATTCATGTCCTAGCTGATATGAGAATTTCCCTGGTCAGATTTAATCTTTATAAGTTTTGTTGATATGTGTATTTTCATTTACTGTACATACATGAACATAACCACATTCTCAACTTAAAACTACTGCAGGTATTCATTCTAATGTAAACACACTCTTTTAGTATACTTGTTGTCATATTTCCTTAGATTTTTTAGATAATATCGTGTCTCTCATTTGCTGTTCTTCCTTTTTCACAAATATTAAGACAATTTAGTGTTAACAAGGCATTGTTTAGTCTGTCCCTTGGGATTTTTACTCTCTCTTTTTGATTAATTAACATCTCACTTAAGGTACATATGGCTCTTCCTATAACTGATTGTCCTTTGGTTTGTGTGATACAACAATAACATGCTTTATATTGTAATATGTAGGCAATTGTTTCCTCTTATTATCTAATATGGGAGCATTATCAGTTTTAATTTGTGCAGGTTAACACCAAAATTTTCATTATTTCCAATAGCTGTGTAATAACACTATCAGGTTTTCAGAACTTCAGGGAGTTGCACACAAAAAACTTGAGTACATGCATATTTTATGGTGTATATATGTTTGTTTTCTAACTTCTGCAAAGTGGCAAACTTCCACCTGTCTTTTGTTTTGGTACTCCTATTTACAAGCAGGTAATCAAATTTTGTGGTATAGCGAATATTTAGGGCTATTATTATTATTATCATTATTATTAATTTTATTTGGCTTGTTTTCAAGTGATGGAATTTTAATTCTTTAAGATTCTTCCAAGTATAGGTTGTTTTCTGGAAAATTTGTGGTTTATCACTCATTTCCTAATAATATCGGGTCAATTTAATTATTCCCTTGAGCTAATCGACTTGGCAGACCTGTATGAGACTGAATAGGAGTAATATCTAATGAATGGTTTCTACTTCTGATGGCCTGTTGTATTTGTATAAATAATAGGATTAATTCTGAGTTATAAGGTACAAATTCAAATATTTCTACATGCCGAAAAATTCTTCATGCATATAAAGAGTCAGTGATTATAATAAGAGATTAAGGATAATCTGTTAATACCATAAGGCCTACATATATTTCTGACTTTTGAACCATGGTAGATGGACTTTTTAGCACCTTCTTTATTTGATCTAATTTATAACACGTGATCCTCATCTTGTTTATAACTGTATAGCATGTTGGTTTCTTTGGAATTTGTGTGCTCTTTACAATATGAAAGGGTACAATTCCTTCCTTTTTATTGGCTACTTTCTTTATTTACATTTCAAATGGTATTCCCTTTCCAGGTGTCACCTCTGGAAAGCCCCTATTCCTACCTGCCACTCCTGCCTTCCTGTCCTGGCATTCCCCTTCACTGAGGCATCATATGTCCTTAGGCGCAAGGGACACTCCTCCCACTGATTTACAACAATGACACCCTCTGCCACATATATGGCTGGAGCCTGGGCCCCTCCACGTGTACTTTTAGGTTGGTGGTCCAGTCCCTGTGAGCTCCAGGGGGACTGGCCAGTTGACAACGTTTCTCCTCCCATGGGGCAGCAAACTCCTTTATCTCCCTCAGTTCTTTCTCCAACTCTTCCATCTGCAATTCTGCACTCAGTTCAATGGTTGGCTGCAAGCATCTGCCTCTGTATTTGGCAGGGTCTCACAAAGCCTATCAGTCTCCAGACATCAAGCACTTCCCAGCATTTGCAATAGTGTCCGGGTTTGGCTACTCTATATGGGATACAATTCCTTCTTTTATAAATTATATTCATTTGCTTTTCTGGTATTTGGTACTAGTTTTACCCAAATGATTACTATAGGTACTTTGCCAATCTCCAATGATCATGCAGTATCAGCACACATAAGAGGTACTACAATTTTAGCTGGACCTGTCCATGAAAATTGACCTAATCTAATACTACCTATTATAAGTAACTTAGAAATCTTTTCTATAAATGTCTTCAATTTTTTGTTTTATGAGCTAAG
>QGOO02000065.1:123589-142857 GCA_003336285.2 Mus spicilegus | reverse complement strand
CTGATTGCCCTTTCTAATTCGTTGAAAAATTGAATTGGAATTTTGATGGGGATTGCATTGAATCTGTAGATTGCATTTGGCAAGATAGCCATTTTTACTGTATTGATCCTGGCAATCCATGCCCATGGGAGATCTTTCCATCTTCTGAAATCTTCTTTAATTTCTTTCTTCAGAGACTTGAAGTTCTTATCATACAGATCTTCACTTCCTTGGTTAGAGTCACGCCAAGGTATTTTATACTATTTGTGACTATTGAGAAAGGTGTTGTTTCCCTATTTGCTTTCTCAGCCTGATTATTGTTTGTATAGAGAAAGGCCATTGACTTGTTTGAGTTAATTTTATATCTAGCTACTTCACCGAAGCTGTTTATCAGGTTTAGGAGTTCTCTGTTGGATATTTAGGGTTACTTATATATACTAACATATCATCTGCAAAAATTGATATTTTGACTTCATCTTTTCCAATTTGTATCATGTTGATCTCCTTTTGTTGTCGAATTGTCCTGGCTAGGACTCCAAGTACTATGTTGAATAGATAGGGAGAAAGTGGGCAGCCTTGTCTAGACCCTGATTTTAGTGGGATTGCTTCCAGCTTCTCACCATTTACTTTGATTTGGCTACTGGTTTGTTGTAGATTGCTTTTATCATGTTTAGGTATGGACCTTGAATTCCTGATCTTTCCAAGACTTATATCATGAATAGGTGTTGGATTTTGTCAAATGTTTTTTCTGCATCTAACAAGACGATCATGTGTGTTTTTTCTTTGAGTTTTCTTTATATACTGGATTACTTTGATGGATTTCCGTATACTGAACCATCCCTGCATCCCTGAGATGAAACCTACTTGGTCAGGATGGATGATTGTTTTGATGTGTTCTTGGATTTGGTTAGGGAGAACTTTATTGAGGATTTTTGCATCGATATTCATAAGGAAAAATGGTCTGAAGTTCTCTATCTTTGTTGGGTCTTTTTGTGGTTTAGGTATCAGAGTAATTGTGGTTTCATAGAATGAGTTGGTTAGAATACCTTCCGTTTCTATTTTGTGGAATAGTTTGTGAAGAACTGGAATTAGGTCTGCTTTGAAGGTCTGATAGAATTCTGCACTAAACCTGTATGGTCCTGGGCTTTTTTTGGCTGGGAGGCTATTAATGACTGCTTCTATTTCTTTAGGGGATATAGGACTGTTGAGATCATTAACTTGACCTTGATTTAGCTTTGGTACCTGGTATCTTTCTAGAAACTTGTCCATTTCATCCAGGTTTTCCAGTTTTGTTGAGTATAGCATTTTGTAGAAGGATCTGATGGTGTTTTGGATTTCTTCAGGATCTGTTGTTATGTCTCCCTTTTCATTTCTGATTTTGTTAATTAGGATGCTTTCCCTGTGCCCTCTAGTGAGTCTGGCTAAGGGTTTATCTATCTTGTTGATTTTCTCAAAGAGCCAGCTCCTTATTTGGTTGATTCTTTGAATAGTTCTTCTTATTTCCCCTTGGTTGATTTCACCCCTGAGTTTGATTATTTCCTGCCTTCTGTTACTTTTGGGTGAATTTGCTTCCTTTTGTTCTAGAACTTTTAGGTGTGTTGTCAAGCTGCTAATGTGTGCTCTCTTTAGTTTCTTTTTGGAGGCACTCAGAGCTATGAGTTTTCCTCTTAGGAATGCTTTAATTGTGTCACATAAGTTTGGGAATGTAGTGGCTTCATTTTCATTAAAATCCAAAAAGTCCTTAATTTCTTTCTTTATTCCTTCCTTGACCAACATTTAGAAGAGTGTTGTTCAGTTTCCACGTGTATATTGGCTTTCTACTATTTATTTTGTTATTGAAGATCAGCCTTAGTCCATGGTGATCTGATAGGATGCATGGGACGATTTCAATATTTTTGTATATGTTGAGGCTTGTTTTGTGACCAATTATGTGGTCAATTTTAGAGAAGGTACCATGGGGTGCTGAGAAGTAGGCATATCCTTTTGTTTTAGGATAAAATGTTCTGTAGATATCTGTTAAGTCCATTTGTTTCATCACTTCTCTTAGTTTCACTGTGTCCCTGTTTAGTTTCTGTTTCCATGATCTGTCCATTGGTGAAAGTGTTGTGTTGAAGTCTCCCACTATTATTGTGTGAGGTGCAATTTGTGCTTTGAGCTTTACTAAAATTTCTTTAATGAATGTGGCTGCCCTTGTATTTGGAGCATAGATATTCAGAATTGAGAGTTCCTCTTGGAGGATTTTACCTTTGATGAGTATGAAGTGCCCCTTCTTGTCTTTTTTGATTATTTTGGGTTGGAAATCGATTTTGTTAGATATTAGAATGGCTACTCCAGCTTGTTTCTTCATACCATTTGCTTGGAAAATTGTTTTCCAGCCTTTCATTCTGAGGTAGTGTCTTTCTTTTTCTCTGAGATGAGTTTCCTTTAAGCAGCAAAATGTTGGGTCGTGTTTGTGTAGCCAGTTTGTTAGTCTATGTCTTTTTATTGGGGAGTTGAGTCCATTGATATTAAGAGATATTAAGGAAAAGTAATTGTTGCTTCCTGTTATTTTTGTTGTTAAAGTTTGCATTCTGTTCTTGTGGCTGTCTTGTTTTAGGTTTGTTGAGGGATTACCCTCTTGCTTTTTCTAGGAAGTAGTCTTTTTCCATCCTTGTATTGTTTTTTGTTGTTGTTGTTTTTTGTTTGTTTGTTTTGTTTTGTTTTGTTGTTTTGTTTTGTTTTGTTTTTTGTTATTATCCTTTGAAGGGCTGGATTCGTGGAAAGATAATGTGTGAATTTGGTTCTTTCATGGAATACTTTTGTTTCTCTATCTAAGGTTATTGAATGTTTGGCTGGGTATAGTATACTGGGTTGGCATTTGTGTTCTCTTAGTGTCTGTATAACATCTGTCCAAGCTGTTCTTGCTTTCATAGTCTCTGTTGAAAAATCTGGTGTAATTCTGATAGGCTTGCCTTTATATGTTACTTGACCTTTTTCCCTTACTGCTTTTAGTATTCTATCTTTATTTAGTACAATTGTTGTCCTGATTATTAATTCCTTTTCTGGTCCAGTCTATTTGGAGTTCCATAGGCTTCTTGTGTGTTCATGGGCATCTCTTTCTTTAGGTTTGGGAAGTTTTCTTCTATAAATTTGTTGAAGATATTTGCTGGTCCTTTAAGTTGAAAATCTTCATTCTCATCTACTCCTATTATCTGTAGGTTTGGTCTTCTCATTGTGTCCTGGATTTCCCGGATGTTTTGAGTTAGGATCTTTTTGCGTTTTGTATTTTCTTTGATTGTTGTGCCGATGTTCTTTATGGAATCTTGTGCACCTGAGATTCTCTCTTCCATCCCTTGTATTCTGTTGCTGATGCTCGCATCTATGGTTCCAGATTTCTTTCCTAGGGTTTCTATCTCCAGTGTTGCCTCACTTTGGGTTTTCTTTATTGTGTTTACTTCCCTTTTTAGGTCTTGGATGGTTTTATTCAATTCCATCACCTGTTTGGTTGTGTTTTCCTGTAATTCTTTAAGGGATTTTTGTGCTTCGTCTTTAAGATCTTCTACCAGTTTAGCAGTGTTCTCCTGTATTTCTTTGAGTGAGTTATTAAGGTCCTTCTTGATGTCCTCTACCATCATCTTGAGATATTTTTTTAGATCCAGGTCTAGCTTTTAGGGTGTGATTTGGTGCCCTGGACTGGGCGAGGTGGGAGTGCTGGGTTCTGGTGATGGTGAGTGGTCATCATTTCTGTTAGTAAGATTCTTACATTTACCTTTAGCCATCTGATAATCTCTGGAGTTAGTTGATTTAGTTGTCTCTGGTTAGAGTTTGTTCTTCAGGTGATTCTGTTAGCCTCTATCAGCAGATCTGGGAGACTAGATCTTTCCTCTGTGTTTCAGTGGTTAAAGCACTCTCTGCAGGCAAGCTCTCCTCTTCTAGGGAAGGTGCACAGATATCTGGTGTTAGGACCTCCCTCCTAGCGTAAGATGAAGGCCCAAAACAGGACCTGTCCCATGGCTGAGTTGCTTTGGCCTGTTGCAGAAGCTGTTAGCTTCTGTATTCTACACTCTCATCTGTGCAGAATACTCTTGATAGGGTCCCGGAACCAAGATGTCTGCTGCAGATGCTCAGGCAAATTGCTCCCGTGCTGGGCAGACCCCTATCCTCTGGCAGGGAAAGTGGCCAAATGACTTCGCCCCGAAAAGGGGGCTGCCTTAGAAGCTCTGTGGCTCCCGCCTGTCCCAGAAGCTGTTAGCTTCTGTATTCCACACTCTTACCTGTGCAGAATACTCTCAGCGGGGTCCAGGAACCAAGATGTCTGCTGCCTATGCTCAGGCAATGTGTTTCTAGATATTTTCTTTATTTACATTTCAAATGTTATCCCCTTACCTAGTTTCCCCTCTGAAAATGCCTTTTCTCCTCTCCCCCTGCTCCCCAACCCACCCACTCCCATTCCTGGTCCTGGCATTCCCCTATATTGGGGTATAGAACAATGGAAAGAGTTACAGAGACATAATTCCAGGCAGAGCCTGTAATAATGACCACATGGAGACTGCCCCACATGGGGATTAAACCCCATAAACAATCACCAAACCCAGATACTAGGCAGATGCCAACAAGAGCTTGCTGACAGTAGTCTGATATAGCTGTCCCCTGCTAGACTCTGCCAGTGCCTGGCAAATACAGAAGTGGATGCTCACACTCATCCATTGTTCTGAGCAAAAGGTCCCCAATGAAGGAGCCAGAGAAATATCCAGGGAGCTGAAGGGGACTGAAGCACCATAGAAAGAACATCAATATGAGCTTACCAGTACCCTCAGAGCTCCTTGAAACTATACCACCAATGCAAGAAAACACATGGTAGAACTTGTGGCTCTAGCTATATTTTTAGCAGAGGATGGCCTAGTCAGTAATCAATGGGAGGAGATGCCGTTTGTCCATATTCTTTTATAACATGAGAAATTGTCAGCTTTCCCCAAATATTTTTCAAGACAGGATACATTAATATCAAGAATCAAAATTAAAATCCTAGACTGTGAACAATGTAGTTGACAACACAGTAAACAAGTTGGCATTTTACCAACCTCCCTATCATTTCTCACCCTTCATAATCCAACATTTCCTCTACGAGATTTGAAGCAGAGTTACCCTATACATTTTGCCATGTTGGGAGCCACATGTAGTCTTAGGTTTTCAAAACCTACATTTAATAAGGGTTCATAATTGACTTGATCCTCCCTCAAGTCCATCATCTAAAAGAAGGGGCGCAAATATAGTAAATAGAACAAGAAGCTGTGGACCTGTTCAGAAGCACTTTGTTGGGGCAATTTCAATCTCTCTTTTTTTCAGGACACCATCAGTCAATTTTGGTAGTATCAGGATACCAAACATGAATTGGCAGTGCTGTTATGAGCTAGCAGAAACCGTCACTCCTCTACAGTATCTTCACAAATCATATGCAATGAGTAGGACCAGCTGGGACACTTGAAATAGTGCTCTGCTGAGTTTCTTTTAATAAAGAGAGGATCAGTGAAGATTAAGGCATGTGACCAAGGTAGTGACCAAGGTAGATCAAAGGTAGTTACTCACGATCACTGTTTGTTGAGTCCCATATATTATCTCTCTAAATGTCTCTTATCTATCCTAGGTCTTGTGTCTGCAAAGCACCATGTGAGTCTGTCTTAAAAAAACATGATGCAAATATTTCTTACCACAAAAACCAAATGAGTCTGCTTGACCTGATATATTAAGAAATTTCCAATTGAGCAGGATTACAGCCTGAAGTGTCCCAAGTGAAAGGCACAACCAAGTTCTTCTGGGGACAGAACAGTTTTTTAGGTCTGTTGCTTTAGATAAAGATGCTGAGGAATGAAGTGCTTTAAACGGTTTCCTAGTAACTACAAGAGACTCACAGTTGGGACTCCTGAGTTGATTTAGCTACTGCTAGCATTGGTTGTTTTTTCCAAGCATTTCTGTCTCTGGATAAGGATCAGAATGCATAGTAGACTTGGTACAGTTGCTTCTCTGTGCTCGATGCTTACCCACCTCTCATAAGTTGCAGTTCCATGTCTGACCTGACCACATCTGAGGCGAGGTGTTCTACTGCCCATGGTAGGCCATAAGCTGGCATAATCAGTGATATCACAGTGCAGACATGTCCTTTTAAGACAAATCAAAACAACCCTGATATTCCACCTCACACCAGTATGAAAGGCTAAGATCAATAACTCATGTTACAGCAAATGCTGGCGAGGATATGGAAAATGAGGAACACTCCTCCATTGCTGGTGGAATTGCAACCTGATGCAACCACTCTGAAATCTCTGTTTGGTGGTCTCTCTGAAAGTTGGATTATTGTAACAATACCAGTCCTGGGCATATACCCAGAAGATGCTCTAAAATGTAATAAGGACATATGCTCCACTCTGTTCATAGCAGCCTTATTTATAATAGCCAGAAGATGGAAAGGACCCACATGTCCCTCAAGAGAGGAATGCATGAAGAAAATGTGGTACCTTTACACAATGGAGCTATTAAAAACCATGAATTTATGAAATTTTTAGGAAAATGGATGGATCTAGAGGATATCATCCTGAGTTATTTAACCCAATCACAAAAGAACACACATAATATGCATTCACTGATAAGTAAATATTAGTGCAGCACGGATCAAGCTACAAGTGTAGCAGAGGATAGCCTAGTTGGACATCAATGGGAGGAGAGTCTGTTGGTTCTATGAAGGCTCTATACCACAGTGTTGATGAATGCCCGGACCAGGAAGTGGGTGGGTTGGTGAGCAGGGGGAAGAGGCAAATATCTTCAACAAAATTATAGAAGAATACTTCCCTAACCTAAAGAAAGAGATGCCCATGAACATACAAGAAGCCCACAGAACTCCAAATAGACTGAACAAGAAAAGAAATTCCTCCCAACACATAATAATCAGATTAACAAATGCACTAAATAAAGATACAATATTAAAAGCAATAAGGGAAAAAGGTCACGTAACCTATAATGCAGACCTATTAGAATTATACCAGATTTCTTAACAGAGACTATGAAAGACAGAAGATCCTGGAGAGATGTTATAAAGAACCTAAGACAACAGAAATGCCAGCCAAGGCTACTATACCAAGCAAAACTCTCAATTACCATAGATGGAGAAACGAAGGTTTTCTATGACAAAACCAAATTGTTACATCTTTCCACGAACCCAGCTCTTCAAAGGATAATAAAGGGAAAACGCCAGCACAAGGATAGAAATTACACCCTGCAAAAAGCAAGAAAGTAATCCTTCAACAAACCTAAAAGAAGACAGCCAGAAGAACAGAATCCAAACTCTAATAACAAAAATAACAGGAAGCAACAATTACTTTTCCTTTATATCTCTTAATATCAATGGAATCAATTCATCAATAGAAAGACATAGACTAACAGACTGGCTACACAAACAGGACCCAACATTTTGCTGCTTAGAGGAAAGCCACCTCAGGTTAAAGGACAGACACTACTTCAGAGTGAAAGGCTGGAAAACAATTTTCCAAGCAAATGGTATGAAATAACAAGCTGGAGTAACCATTCTAATATCGAATAAAATCGACTTCCAACCCAAAGTTATCCAAAAGACTAGGAGTGGCACTTCATACTCATCAAAGTTAAAACCTCCCAAGATGACCTCTCCATTCTTAATATCTGTGCTACAAATGCAAGGGCAGACACATTCATTATTAAAAAAAAAAATAGTAAAGCTCAAAGCACACATTGCACCTCACATGATAATACTGGGAGGCTTCCAACACCCTAAACTCATCAAAGGACATAGTCTAGAAACCCAAACAAAACAGAGACACATTGAAGCTAACAGGATATGAAACAAATGGACTTAAGAGATATCTACAGAACATTTTATCCTAAAACAAAAGGATATGCCTTCTCAGCTCCTCATGGTACCTTCTCCAAATTTGACCATATAATTGGTCACAAAGTAGGCCTCAAGAGAAAAAAATATTGAAGTCATCCCATGCATCCTAACAGATCACAAAGGACTAAGACTGACCTTCAATAAAAACATAACTAATAGGGAGTCAAAATTAACATGGAAGCTGAACAACACTCTTTTCAATGATATCTTGGTCAAGGAAGAAATAAAGAAACAAATTAAAGACTTTTAGGGTTTAATGAAAATGAAGCCACAACATACCCAAACATATGGGACACAATGAAAACAGTCCTAGTAGGAAAACTCATAAGTCTGACTGCCGCTAAAATGAAACTAGAGAGAGCATACACTAGCAGCCTGAAGCACACCTAAAAGCTATAGAAAAAAGGAAGTAAATTCACCCAAGAGTAGTAGACAGCTGGAAATAATCAAACTCAAGTCTTGAATCAACCAGTGGAAACAAAAAGTACCACACAAAGAATAAACCAAATCAGGAGCTGCTACTTTGAAAAAAAATCAACAAGATAAATAAACCCTTAGCCAGACCAAGTAGAGGGCATAGGAACAGTTTCCCAATTGACAAAATCAGAAATGAAAATGGAGACATAACAACAGAACCTGAGGAAATTCAAAACATCATCAATTATACTACAAAAGTCTATATTCAACAAAACTGGAAAACCTGGATGAAATGGACATTGTCAAGAAAGATACAAGGTGCCAAATTTAAGTCAGGATCACATTAATGATCTAAACAGCCTCATATCACCTAAAGAATTATAAGCAGTAATTAATAGGCTCACAACCCAAAAAAGCCCAAGACCAGATGGATTTAGTTCAGACATTCAAAGAAGACCTAATTCTAATTCTTCTCAAACTACTCCACAAAATAGAAACAGAAGGTACTCTACCCAATTCATTCTATGATGCCACAATTACTCTGATATCTAAACCACATAAATACCCAAAACAGAAAGAGGATTTCAGACCAATTTCCCTCATGAATATTGATGCAAAAATACTCAATAAAATTTTCACTAACTGAATCTAAGAACTCATCAAAATGATCATCCATCATTATCAAGTAGGCTGCATTCAAGGGATGCAGGGATGGTTTAATATACAGGAATCCATCAATGTAATCCATTATATAAACAAAGTAAAAGACAAAAAACACATTATCATCTCATTAGATGCTAAGAAAGCATTTGACAAAATCTATCTCCAATTCATGATAAAAGACTTGGAAAGATCAGGAATTCAAGGCCCATATCTAACCATAATAAAAGCAATCTACAACAAACCATTAGCCAACATCAATGTAAATGGAGAGAATCTGGAAGCAATCCTACTAAAATCAGGGACTAGACAAGGCTTCCCACTTTCTTCTTACCTATTCAATATAGTACTTGGAAGTCCTAGCCAGAGAAATAGGACAACAAAAGGAGATCAAGGGGATACAAACTGGAAAGGAAGAAGTCAAAATATCACTCTTTGCAGATGATATGATAGGATATATATGTGACACTAAAAATTCCACCAGGGATCTCCTAAACCTGATATACAGCTTCAGTGAAGTAGCTGGATATAAAATTAATTCAACCAAATCAGTGGCCATTTTTTTTTGGTTTTTTGAGACAGGGTTTCTCTGTATACTCCTGACTGTCCTGGAACTCACTCTGTAGGCCAGCCTGGCCTCTAACTTAGAAATTCACCTGCCTCTGCCTTCCAAGTGCTGAGATTAAAGGTGTGCACCACCATGCCGAGCGATAGCCTTTCTTTACACAAAGTATAAACAGGCTGTGAAAGAAATTAGGGAAACTGCACCCTTCACAATAATCACAAGTAAACATAAAACATTTTGTGGTGATTCTAAGTAATGAAGTAAAGATCTGTATAATAAGAACTTCAAGTCTCTGAAGAAAGAAATAAAGAAGATCTCAGAAGATGGAAAGATCTCCCATGCTCATTGATTGGCAGGATTAACTTGTACTTGTACAGAGACAAACAGGTAGATCAATGAAAGAGAATTGAAGACACAGAAATGAACCCACACACCTATGGTCACTTGATCTTTGACAAGGGAGCTAAAATCATCCAGTGGAAAAAAAGACAGCATTTTTAAAAAGTGGTGCTTGTGCACCATTTTTTAATTGGGTTATTTTATAATGGCAATCTTGCGGAACACAATCTACAGATTCAAAGCAATCCCCATCAAAATTCCAACTCAATTCTTCAACGAATTAGAAAGGGCAATTTGCAAATTCATCTGGAATAACAAAAACCCTGGATAGCAAAAATTATTCTCAACAATAAAAAAACCTCTGTGTGAATCACCATGCCTGACCTTAAGTTGTACTACAGAGCAATTGTGATAAAAACTGAATGGTACGTGTACAGAGACAGACAAGTAGACCAATGAAAGAGAATTGAAGACACAGAAATAAACCCACATACCTATGGTCACTTGATCTATGACAAGGGTGCTAAAATCATCCAGTGGAAAAAAGACAGCATTTTCAACAAATGGTGCTTGTGCAATTGGCGGTCATCATGTAGAAGATTTCGAATTGATCCATTCTTATCTTGTACAAAGCTCAAATCTAAGTGGATCAAGGAACTCCACATAAAACCAGAGAAAGTGAAACTTATAGATGAGAAAGTTGGGAAAAGCCTTGAAGCATAGGGTAAAAAAACTATGAACAGAACAGCAATGGCTTGTGCTGTAAGGTCAAGAATTTACAAATGGGACCTCATAAAACTATAAAGCTTCTGTAGGGCAAAAGACATTGTCAATAAGACAGAAATGCCACCAACAGATTGGGAGAGGACCTTGAAAAATCCTAAGTCAGATAGGGGACTAAGATCAAATATATATATAAAGACCTCTAGAAGATGGACTACAGAAAATAAAATAACCCAAATAAAAAGTGGGGTACAG
The DNA here is from genome assembly GCA_003336285.2 of Mus spicilegus. Lineage (NCBI taxonomy): Eukaryota > Metazoa > Chordata > Mammalia > Rodentia > Muridae > Mus > Mus spicilegus. The sequence goes on along the minus strand of QGOO02000065.1, from coordinate 132,022 downwards.
AACTAAACAAAGACTTCTCAAGTGAGGAATATCAAATGGCTGAGAAGCACCTGAAAAAATGCTCAACATCCTTAATCATCAGAGAAATGCAAGTCAAAACAATCCTGAGCTTCTACTTCACACCAGTTAGAATGGCTTAAAGAAAAAAATCAGATGACAGTAGATGCTGGCAAGGATGTGGAGAAAGATGAACACTACTCCATTGTTGGTGGGATTGCAAGCTGGTACAACCAATCTGGAATACAGTCCAGTGGTTCCTCAGAAAATTCGATATAATACTACCAGAAGATCCAGCAATACCTCTCTTGGGCATACATAAAGAAGATTTTTCCAACTTGTAATAAGTACACCTGCTCCACTATGTTCATAGTAGCCTTATTTATAATAGCCAGGACCTGGAAAGAACCCAGGTGTCCCTCAACAGAGGAATGGATTCAGAAAATGTGGTACATTTACAAAATGGAATACTACTCAGCAATTAAAAACAATGAATTCATGAAATTCTTAGGCAAGTGGATGGATCTGGAGGATATCATCCTGAATGAGGTAACCCACTCACAAGAGATCACACATGATATGCACTCACTGTTAAGTGGATATTAGCTGAGAAACCTAGAATACCCAAGATACATGAAACTCAAGAACAAAGAAGATGAATGTGTGAATACTTCATTTCTTCTTAGAATGGGGAAAAATACACATGGATGGAGTTATAGAGACAAGGTTCTGAGCTGAGATAGAAGAAAGGACCATCCAGAGACTACCCCACCTGGGGATCCATCCCATATAAAACCCTAAACCCAGACACAATTGCATATTCCAGCAAGGTTTTTCTTACAGGACCCTGATATAGCTATCACTTTTGAGGTTCTTCCAGTGCCTAGCAAATACATAAGTGGATGCAAACAGTCATCTATTGGAAGGTATACTGGGCCCCTAAATTAGGAACTATAGAAAATACCCAAGGAGCTAAAGGGGTCAGCAACCCTATAGGAGGATCAACAATATGAACTAACCAGTAACTGCCAGAACTGTGCCTCTAGTTGCATACGTAGCAGAGGCTGGTCTAGTATGCCATCAATGGAAAGAGATGTCCCTGGTATTTTGAAGATCATATGCCCTAGTACAGGAGAATGCTGTGGCTAGGAATTGGGAGTGTGTGGATTGAGGAGCAGGTCAGGGGGAAGGTATAGTGGACTTTCAGGATAGCATTTTAAATATAAATGAAGAAAATATCTATTAAAAAAAGAACTCTAAACTCATCAAGATAGTACCTTTTTCAAGGTTGCCTAATAAAAGTGGATTGGAAATTCTGAAATTTCACTTGGTATGTTTTCATAATTGTTATTATTGTATATAGTTTATTAATATAGAAAATAACCCTTTATTAGATTAAAAGAGTGAATGTTAGGGGTGGTTTTGTGGGCAATGAATTTAGACGTTGAATTCTAAAACTTGATATCTGGTTTAAAACTGGATGACAGTACGGTCAACCCTATCTGCTCTCTATGATATATAAAACAGTGTTTTCCATCATCTCTTATTCATTAAGAATAGAACATATAAGTCAGTTACCAGAGCAGCAGAGAATAGGGAGGAGCTTATGATACTACTCTGGATGTCTGAGAAGGAGAGGGGATAGAGAAGATCAGGACCACAGGGGAAAGAAGGAGTGGAGAAACCATGTGGAGAGAACAGGAAAATTTCACCATGAGTTTATGAGTGAGTAGCCATGAGATAACACACAGACCATGGTTGGCCTGTGCAAGATGGCAAGTAATTAAGTCTTTTTTGGATATTACTTTTCTAGTCATGTTTGAGTAGCTCAATATCTGCCCAATTTAGGATTGCAGTTTATTAATTAAAATGCCTGGTCTCTGAATCTATTTTTAAGAAACTAAAATGGGCTAGAGGAGGTAGAAAATGTCGACTCTTTATGTGGTAGCAAAAGGGTCAGTTAAATCCCCCCCAAAAGACTATTGCAAGAACTTGGACTTCAGAAAGCAAAACAACCCTAGTTAAAAAAAAAGGGGGGGTAAGGACTAAACAAAGAATTCTCAACTGAAGAATAGAAAATGGCTGAAAAGCACCTAAAAAAAAAATTCAACATCCTTAATCATCAGGAAAATCCGAATCAAAAAACCCTGAGATTTCACCTCATACCAGTCAGAATAGTAAAATCAAAAATTTAGATGACAGTAGATGCTGATGAGGAAGTGGGGAAAGAGGAACCCTCCTCCATTGCTGGTGGACGCTGTTACAACCACTCTGGAAATCAGTTTGGCAGTTCCTCAGAAAATTGGATGTATTATTACCGGAAGGTCGAGCAATACCTCTCCTGGTTATATACCCAGAAAATGTTCCAATTTGTATTAAGGAAATGTGCTCCAGTATGTTCATAGCAGCCTTATTAATAATACCCAGAAACTGGAAAGAACCCAGATGTCCCTCAACAGGGGAATGGATAAAGAACATGTGTTACATTTACACAATGGAATACTATTCAGCTATTAAAAACAATGAATTTATGAAATTCTTAGGCAAATAGATGTATCTGGAGGATATCATCCTGAGTGAGGTAACCCAATCACAAAAGAACGCACATGATATGCACTCACTGAAAAGTGAATATTAGCCCAGAAATTTAGAATACCCAAAATACAATTTGGAATACACATAAAACTCAAGAAGAAGGAAGACCAAAGTGTGGATACTTTGTTTCTTCTAAGAATGGGGAACAAAATAGCCATGGATGGAGTTACAGAGACAAAGTTCAGAGCAGAGCCTGAAGGAATGACCATGTAGAGACTGCCCCAATTGGGGATCCACCCCATAAAAAATCACCAAACCTAGACACTGGGCAGATGTCAACAAGAGAATGCTGACAGGAGCCTGATATAGCTGTCTCTTGTGAGGTTATGCCAGTGCCTGGCAAATAAGAAGTGGATGCTCACAGTCATCCATTGGAGGGAGCACAGGGCACCTAGTGAAGGAGCCGAAGAAATAGCTGTGGAGCCGAAGGGTATTGAAGCCCCATAGAAGGAACATAGATATGAACCAACCAGTACCCTCTGAGTAACTATACCACCAAAGAAAACACATGATGGAACTTATGGCTCTAGATATATTTGTAGCAGAGAATGGCCTAGTAGGTCATTAATGGGAGGAGAGCCCCTTGGTCCTGTGAAGGCTCTATTGCCTAGAAGAGGGGAATGCCAGGACCAGGAATGGGACTGGGTGGGTTAGGAACCTAGGAAAGTGGAGAGAGGATAGGCAATTTTTGGAGGGGAAAATAGGAAAGGGGTAATATTTGAAATGTAAATAAAGAAGCTGGAAGAGAAGCTGGAAGCAATCCCACTAAAATCAGGGACAAGACAAGGCTGCCCACTTTCTCCCTACCTTTTCAACATAGTACTTGAAGTATTAGCCAGAGCAATTCGACAACAAAAGGAGATCAAGGGGATACAAATTGGAAAAGAGGAAGTCAAAATATCACTTTTTGCAGATGATATGATAGTATATATAAGTGACCCTAAAAATTCCACCAGAGAACTCCTAAACCTGATAAACAGCTTCAGTGAAGTAGCTGGATATAAAATTAACTCAAACAAGTCAATGGCCTTTCTCTACACAAAGAATAAACAGGCTGAGAAAGAAATTAGGGAAACAACACTCTTCTCAATAGTCACAAATAATATAAAATATCTCGGCGTGACTCTAACTAAGGAAGTGAAAGATCTGTATGATAAAAACTTCAAGTCTCTGAAGAAAGAAATTAAAGAAGATCTCAGAAGATGGAAAGATCTCCCATGCTCATGGATTGGCAGGATCAACATTGTAAAAATGGCTATCTTGCCAAAAGCAATCTACAGATTCAATGCAATTCCCATCAAAATTCCAACTCAATTCTTCAACGAATTAGAAGGAGCAATTTGCAAATTCATCTGGAATAACAAAAATCCAAGGATAGCAAAAACTCTCCTCAAGGATAAAAGAACCTCTGGTGGAATCACCATGCCTGACCTAAAGCTTTACTAAAGAGCAATTGTAAAAACTGCATGGTACTGGTATAGAGACAGACAAGTAGACCAATGGAATAGAATTGAAGACCCAGAAATGAACCCACACACCTATGGTCACTTGATCTTCGACAAGGGAGCTAAAACCATCCAGTGGAAGAAAGACAGCATTTTCAATAATTGGTGCTGGCACAACTGGTTGTTATCATGTAGAAGAATGCGAATCGATCCATACTTATCTCCTTGTACTAAGGTCAAATCTAAATGGATCAAAGAACTTCACATAAAACCAGAGACACTGAAACTTATAGAGGAAAAAGTGGGGAAAAGCCTTGAAGATATGGGCACAGGGGAAAAATTCCTGAACAGAACAGCAATGGCTTGTGCCGTAAGATCGAGAATTGACAAATGGGACCTAATGAAACTCCAAAGTTTCTGCAAGGCAAAAGACACCGTCAATAAGACAAAGAGACCACCAAAAGATTGGGAAAGGTTCTTTACCTATCCTAAATCAGATAGGGGACTAATATCCAACATATATAAAGAACTCAAGAAGGTGGACTTCAGAAAGTCAAATAACCCCATTAAAAAATGGGGCTCAGAACTGAACAAAGAATTCTCACCTGAGGAATACCGAATGGCAGAGAAGCACCTGAAAAAATGTTCAACATCCTTAATCATCAGGGAAATGCAAATCAAAACAACCCTGAGATTCCACCTCACACCAGTCAGAATGTCTAAGATCAAAAATTCAGGTGACAGCAGATGCTGGCGAGGATGTGGAGAAAGAGGAACACTCCTCCATTGTTGGTGGGATTGCAGGCTTGTACAACCACTCTGGAAATCCGTCTGGTGGTTCCTCAGAAAATTGGACATAGTACTACCGGAGGATCCAGCAATACCTCTCCTGGGCATATATCCAGAAGATGCCCCAACAGGTAAGAAGGACACATGCTTCACTATGTTCATAGCAGCCTTATTTATAATAGCCAGAAGCTGGAAAGAACCCAGATGCCCCTCAACAGAGGAATGGATACAGAAAATGTGGTACATCTACACAATGGAATACTACTCAGCTATTAAAAAGAATGAATTTATGAAATTCCTAGCCAAATGGATGGACCTGGAGCACATCATCCTGAGTGAGGTAACACATTCACAAAGGAACTCACACAATATGTACTCACTGATAAGTTGATATTAGCCCAAAACCTAGGATACCCAAGATATAAGATACAATTTCCTAAACACATGAAACTCAAGAAAAATGAAGACTGAAGTGTGGACACTATGCCCCTCCTTAGAAGTGGGAACAAAACACCCTTGGAAGGAGTTACAGAGACAAAGTTTGGAGCTGAGATGAAAGGATGGACAATGTAGAGACTGCCATATCCAGGGATCCACCCCATAATCAGCATCCAAACGCTGACACCATTGCATAGACTAGCAAGATTTTATCGAAAGGACCCAGATGTAGCCGTCTCTTGTGAGACTATGCCGGGGCCTAGCAAACACAGAAGTGGATGCTCACAGTCAGCTAAAGGATGGATCACAGGGCTCCCAATGAAGGAGCTAGAGAAAGTACCCAAGGAGCTAAAGGGATCTGCAACCCTATAGGTGGATCAACATTATGAACTAACCAGTACCCCGGAGCTCTTGACTCTAGCTGCATATGTATCAAAAGATGGCCTAGTCGGCCATCACTGGAAAGAGAGGCCCATTGGACATGCAAACTTTATATGCCCCAGAACAGGGGAACACCAGGGCCAAAAAGGGGGAGTGGGCGGTTAGGGGAGTGGGGGTGGGTGGGTATGGGGGACTTTTGGTATAGCATTGGAAATGTAAATGAGCTAAATACCTAATAAAAAATGGAAAGAAAAAAAGAAAAAAGAATTAAATAAAAATTAAAAAAAAAAGAAAATATCTAATTAAAAAAAGAAAAGAAATAAAAAAACACACACGTACATAATCATATATATATGCACATATGTGACTTTTAAAAGTATACACAGTACACATACAAATTTGAATGAATTATCATGATATATATTTAATCTATAGGTTGTATTTGAAAGAAAATAGATATGATAGAATTGAGACTTAAAAAAAACAAACTAAATGTTTATTTTAAATATTGTGGTTTTGATTGTGGTAATTTCAAGATAGTCTAGTGACTCATGTAGGAACTAAAAAGGGGCATGGGAAAGAGGGGTAGGGGAGACCCACGTCCTGCCAGTGTTCCACCTATGCTCTGGACAATGGGACAAGGGGATGTGGAAGGACTGCCAGTCGCTTTCCACTCAGCTCCATGTGGGCATCCAAGCCTCTAACCCACTGGAGGGGTGTGGACAAGGGGCAGCCCCAACCTGGGGGCCCCAGGGCCACACCCTGTAGTCCCACGGTTATTGGAGAGAGGGAAGAGTTAAGAGAGGTTCCCAAACACGTGAAAGTGAGCGCAGCCTTGATGAGCAGAGAGTGTCTATGGTTTTTAAACTTTATTGTAGAAAGGCAGGCAGAAAGACGGAGAGAGAAAGAGATAGATAAAGAGAGAGACAGAGAGACAGAGACAGAGACAGACAGAGACAGAGAGAGACAGAGAGAGAGACAGAGAGACTAAGGAAAGGCTATAGAGAAAGAGAGAGTAAGGGAGAGAGAGTGAGAGGAGAGGAGAGTAAGAGCAATTGAAAAAAGGAGTGAGAGCATTGAGAGCAAGGTTGGGACTAACAGCCCCTTTTAATGTGAGCTGCTATCTTTTCTGTTGCTAGGTAACTGAGGGGGGTAGTTTAGCCTGAAGGTCAGAAGCTTGGGACATTGCCTACATGACTACTAGCCATGTTTCTCTTGTGGGGGCTCTGAGGGTCTGTAACTTATACAGGAGCCATAGTTCCAGGAGCATGAGAGGACTCTTTTCATCCCAAGTATGTAAATTATCCCGGGTTCCAGGATTCAGCATCTCAGCTCAACTGGAGACCAACCTGTCTGTGCATAGCACAATGCCCAACAGACTGATAGTTTTCATCACAGGTAATGGATTTCTTCTTTCTCTCAGGATGCTCTCTGTCTGTGTAACCAACACTCTATGGCACAAATAGCAGTGCATTGCTTCTAAGTTAGGCTAACAAGCTGCAACTTTGTTTTCATCCCTCTCTCCAATGGGTGACTTTGGAGGAAGCCAGGCATTGTATCTCTGTGAGACACATTGTGAGGAACAGAAGCCTCTAAAACCCCTGTGCCTGACCTAGAAAGTAGACTCTCTTCCCTATTCAGATTTTCAGATGCTGCAGTCTGGCTTACATCTTTATTAGTAATTCCATAAAAGGCTCAGAGTGAGAACCACAGAAAGTGTGGTGGTGATGTTTTATTGCTCTAAGTTTCTAAAGTTTGATGTATCTGTGACATTGTCATAGACATCATCACAGGAGAAAACAGAGGCACACTGAGTCTAAGATAATAGGATGAAAATGAAGATTCAATTACTTCTTACATTTTCTAAATCGAAATAGCAAGAAGACTGACATTCTTCATAAGTCTATTTGTCCTCTCTCATGAAGATTTATTTGTTTTCTCATTGAAAGATTGATGTTCTTGTCAGTTTCTAAGATATTTTTTTCATGGCTCAAGGACTCTCATACCATGAGTGTCCCGACTGGTTCTTAGTTAGCTCTTAGGAGGTACTTAACACCAATTTCTATCTCTTCTATGAAAATTGTGATTTGTGAAATATATCAACCTATGTTTCTTAGAAGATTTGTTTACTAGTAAATGAAGAGTTTTGCCATACCCAAATTCTCTTAAACCAAGTATGAAAGCATGCAACCAACATACATGCCCACAAGCACAAAGATTTCTAAAGACAAACAAGGGTTAGGAAGAAGCGTGCAATAAGTTATGTCTCAAAAATTTCTTTTACTTACAATACAGTTAGACAGTAGAGTAGTATAAAAATATCTGAATTTATTTATCATATATTTTACACTATATTTGTACTGGTACATTTCCTTAAGGATCCCAACTTTTGCAACATGCTTCTGATATATTTTTAGAAGCTAGTATTTAGTGAACTTGTAGCAGCAAGAGGCCAAAAATTACCTCTGAGCTAAAGGTCAGATTTGAAGATTTTTGAAAATAACAAAATGTTCAAACAATAGAAAGTCAAGTTGTAAGACAAATGACCCTTTTCAAAATGATGGAATAAAGTTTTCCTTTGTATCAAAATTACAGTATACAAGATTAAATTGTTAAATGAATTGTACTCATATAGTATCATGTTGGAATATTTATAGCAAAAAATCAATATTTAAAGTTGGTATGAAATGGAGTGTACATATTTTGTCAAATTCTAAATACTACATTTAAAGAGACCCCCCAAAAATGATTGCACACATCCATGAAACAACCAACATGTTTTAATGCA
>QGOO02000065.1:85238-100575 GCA_003336285.2 Mus spicilegus | reverse complement strand
AAACTTTCTAACGAAATTCAAGACAGTCTATCAGAAGTAAAGTGGGAAATAGCTTTACAAGGTAAGTCTGGTCTTGAACTTCCTAATGAAATTCAAGACAGTCTATCAGAAGTAAAGTGGGAAATAGCTTTACAAGGTAAGTCTGGTCTTGAACTTTCTAACGAAATTCAAGACAGTCTATCAGAAGTAAAGTGGGAAATAGCTTTACGAGGTATGTTTGGCCTTGAACTTTCTCTAGTGTTAGGAACCTTTTTGTTCCTTTTCACATGTCATCAAGTGGTTAAGGTAGGGCTGAAAATTCTGGATGAAATTCAGGGCAATCTATCAGAAGTAAAGCAGGGAGAGAGAGTAGGAGCAAAGAGGAAATATGGTACACAAAATAAGTATACAGGCCTTTCCACGGGTCTTGAACCCGAGGAAAAGTTTAGGTCAGGTAAGAATACCTGGGGAGAGATTAGAAGGAAGGAAAAGAAAAAAGAAAAGAAAAAAGATCAATCAGCGGAGGTCTCTAGGAGAAGGAGCCTATACTCATCACTAGATGAGCTCAAGGAGCCAGCTCTTAGTAGCTCTGAATCAGATGAAGAATTCTCCTCTGAAGAAACAGACTTGGAGGAGGAAGCTGCTCATTATGAGAGAAAAGGGTACCAGCCAGATAAAATGCTAGCTAATCAGTTAAGGAAAAAGCCAAAAGCGGCTAGCGAAGGCCAGCATGCTGCTCAGCCTCCGGGCAGTCGGCTTCAAGGTCATAGTGCACTTCTGCCCTATGCGGAGCCCCCGCCCTGCGTAGTGCGTCAGCCCTGCGCAGAGAGGCAATGCGCAGACTCGTTCATTCCTAGAGAGGAACAAAGGAAAATGCAACAGGCATTTCCGGTCTTTGAAGGAGCCGAGGGTGGGCGTGTCCACGTTCCGGTAGAATATGTGCAGATTAAAGAGCTGGCCAAGTCGGTCCGTAAATATGGAACCAATGCTAATTTTACCTTGGTGCAGTTAGACAGGCTTGCCGGCATGGCACTAACTCCTGCCGACTGGCAAATGATTGCAAAAGCCGCTCTCCCTAGTATGGGCAAATATATGGAATGGAGAGCTCTATGGCAAAAGGCTGCACAAGCGCAGGCCCGAGCAAACGCTGCTGCTTTGACTCCAGAGCAGAGAGATTGGACTTTTGACTTGTTAACTGGTCAGGGAGCTTATACTTCTGATCAAACAAACTACCACTGGGAAGCTTATGCCCAAATTTACTCCATGGCTATTAAGGCCTGGAAGGCGCTCTCCCGAACAGGCAAAGCCACTGGACAACTAACAAAGATCGTCCAGAGACCTCAGGAGTCATTCTCAGATTTTGTGGCCAGAATGACAGAGGCAGCAGAGCGTATTTTTGGAGATTCAGAGCAAGCCGCACCGCTGGTAGAACAGCTCATTTATGAGCAAGCCACACAGGAGTGCCAAGCGGCCATGGCCCCAAGAAAGAACAAAGGTTTACAAGACTGGCTCAGGGTTTGTCAGGAGCTCGGGGGACCTCTCACCAATGCAGGTTTAGCAGCCACCATCCTCCAATCCCAAAAATGCTCCATGGGCAGAAATGAATCAACGCATAGATCTTGTCCAGAAACAACTAGATGCATTATGGCAAATAGCTCAGCTGGGATGTGAACAAAAGCTTCCGGGATTGTGCATTACTTCCATTCAGTATGAGAATTTTACTAGGGCAGCTAATTTGTCAAAAAGTCTTTCTCAGTATATGTTACAGAATTGGACGGCTGAATTTGAACAGACCCTTCGGGAATTGAGACTTGCCATCATTCAGGTCAACTCCACGCGCTTGGACCTGTCCCTGACCAAAGGATTACCCAATTGGATCTCCTCAGCATTTTCCTTCTTTAAAGAATGGGTGGGGGTGATATTATTTGGAGATACACTTTGCTGTGGATTAGTGTTGCTTCTTTGGTTGGTCTGTAAGCTTAAGGCCCAAACTAGGAGAGACAAGGTGGTTATTGCCCAGGCGCTTGCAGCACTAGAACATGGTGCTTTCCCTGATATATGGTTATCTATGCTTAAGCAATAGGTCGCTGGCCATTCAGCTCTTGCACCCCACGAGGCTAGTCTCATTGCACGGGATAGAGTGAGTGTGCTTCAGCAGCCCAAGAGAGTTGCACGGCTAAGCACTGCAGTAGAAGGGCTCTGCGGCACATATGAGCCTATTCTAGGGAGACATGTCATCTTTCAAGAAGGTTGAGTGTCCAAGTGTCATTCTCCCCAGGAAAAACGACAAGGGACCAGACCAGGACCCCTCTGGGTGATGAGCCTGGGAGGAGGTTATGTGTACGGCTCCTTTACCTGCACACTGGGGATTTGACCTCTATCTCCACTCTCATTAATATGGGTGGCCTATTGCTCTTATTAAAAGAAAAGGGGGATCTGTGGGGAGCTGCCCTCACATTCGCCGTTGCAAGATGGCGCTGACATCCTGTGTTCTAAGTGGTAAACAAATAATCTGCGCATGTGCCAAGGGTAGTTCTCCACTCCATGTGCTCTGCCTTCCCTGTGACTACAACTCGGCCAATGGGCTGCAGCCAATCAGGGAGTGACACGTCCTAGGCGGAGGATAATTCTCCTTAAAAGGGATGGGGTTTCGCCATTCTCTCTCTTGCTCTTGCACTCTTTCTCTCTTGCTCTTGCTCTCTTGCGCTCTGGCTCCTAAAGATGTAAGCAATAGAGCTCTTGCTTTTGCTCTCTGGCTCCTGAAGATGTAAGCAATAAAGCTTTGCCGCAGAAGATTCCGGTTTGCTGCGTTCTTCCTGGCGGGTCACGCGAACGTGTGTAAGACACCCCCTGGCTGACATTTTCCCTGTTCTGCCTGAAGTTAGTAGGCTGCCCGGGATTTGAGATTTATGTCACATTTCTCTGAAGAGTGCTGTGGTCACACTGTGCTTGATAGTTTCCCTGAGTTGTAGAATTTTTCTTAATGTTTTTTGTAGTCACAGAGAAATTACTGACAAAAAGATTTGTCATTATATATAGCACATCATGGAAATGTTATAATTATGTTGAAATAGGAAATAAAATTAACAAATACAAGGAGGCTTAAAGTACTGATTAATAATTCACGTATCTCTAAACTGATTTCATGTTTAGTTGTTCTCCACCCATTGATGATGTACTAGGCCATCCTATGCTACATATGCAGCTAGAGCCAGGAGTCACATGTGTTTCCTTTGATTGGTGGTTTAGTCCCATGGAGAAATGGGGGTACTGGATCATTCATATTGTTCTTCCTCCTATGGGGCTGCAAACCCCTTCAGAAACTTGAGTACTTTCTCTAGCTCCTTCATTGGGGACCCTGTGCTCAGTCCAAAGGATGGCTGTGAGCGTCCACTTCTGCATTTGTCAGACAGTGGCAAAGCCTCTAAGGAGACAGTTATATCAGGCTCCTGTCAGCAAGCTCTAGTTGGCATTCTCAATAGTGTCTGGGTTTGGTGGTTGTTGATGGGATGGGTCTCCAAGTAAGGCAGTCTCTGATGGTCATTTCTTCAGTCTGTGCTCCAAAATATGTCTCTGTAAATCCTTCCATGTTTATTTTATTTTCCCTTCTAAGAAAGATATAAGTATCCATACTTTGGTCTTCCTTCTTCTTGAGTTTCATGTGCATTGCAAATTGTATCTTGGGTATTCTGAGCTTCTGAGCTAATATCCACTTAACTGTGAGTGTATACCATGTGTGTTGTTTTGTGATAGGGTTATGTTACTTAGGATGATATCCTCCAGATCCATCCATTTGTTTAGGAATTTCATAAATTCATACTTTTTAATAGCTGCATTATACTCCATTGTGTAAATGTACCACATTTTCTGTCCTCTGCTGAGGAATATCTGGGTCCCTCATAGTGAAACTTAACTCCTCATTACAAGTTGGAGCATCTTCTGGATATATTCCCAGGACAAGTATTGCTGTATCTTCAGGTAGTAATATGTCAATTTTCTGAGGAACCAACACACTGATTTCCAGAGTGGTTGTACAAGCTTGTAATTCCAGCAGCAATGGAAGACTGTTCCTCTTTCTCCACATCCTTGCCAGTATCATCTGTCACCTGACTTTTTGATCTTAGCCATTCTGACTGGTATGAGATGGAACCACAGGTTTGTTTTGATTTGCATTTCCCTGATGATTAAGGATGTGGAATATTTTTTTCAGGTGCTTCTCAGCTATTCCATATTACTCAGTTGAGAATTCAACGTTGAGGTCTGTACCACATTTTTAATAGGGTTATTTGATTTTCTGGAGTCCAGCTTCTTGAGTTCTTTCTATGTATTGGATATCTGTCCCCTATCTGATTTAGGATTGGTAAAGACTTTTTCCCAATCTGTTGGTGGTCTCTTTGTGTTATTGACAGTGTTCTTTGCATTACAGAAGCTTTGCAATTTTGTGAGGTGCCATTTGTCAATTCTTGATCTTAAAGAACAAGCCATTGCTGTTCTAGTACCCATTTCTTCGAGGCTCTTCCAATCTTTCTCCTCTAAATGTTTCAGTTTCTCTGGTTTTATGAGGAGTTCCTTGATTCACTTAGACTTGAGCTTTGTCCAAGGAGATGAGAATGGATCAATTTGAAATCTTCTACATGAATTCTTCCACCAGTTGAGCGAGCACCATTTGTTGAAAATGCTGTCTTTTTTCCACTGGATGTACCTTTGTCAAAGATCAAGTAACCATAGGTATGTGGGTTTATTTCTAGGGTCTTTAACTTTTTTCATCTGTCTACCTGTCTGCTGCTGTTTCAGTATAATGCAGTTTTTATCACAATTTCTCTGTAGTACAGCATGAGTTTAGGAATGGAGATTCCATCAGATGTTCTTTTATCATTATCATTGCTATCCTAGGTTTTTGTTATTTCAGATAAATTTTCAAATTTCCCTTTCTAACTCTGTGAAGAATTGAGTTGGAAATTTAATGGGGCTTGAATTGAATCTGTACATAGCTTTCAGCAAGATAGCCATTTTTTTCCAATATTAATCCTGCCAATCCATGAGCATCAGAGATTTTTCTATCGTCTGAGATTTTCTCTGATTTCTTTTTTCAGAGACTTGAAGTTCTTACCATACAGATCTTTCTTTCACTTCCTTAGTTAGAGTCACACCAAGTTATTATATATTTTTTGTGACTATTGTGAAGGGTGTTGTTTCCCTAATTACTTTCTCAGCTGGTGTATCCTTTTTGTAGAGGAAGGCCACTGATTTGTTTGAGTTAATTTTATATCCAGCTACTGCACTGAAGTTGTTTATTAGGTTTATGAGTTCTCTGGTGGAATTTTTAGGGCCACTTATATATATGGTTTTATTATCTGCAAATAGTGATATTTTGACTTCTTCCTTCCAAATTTGTAACCCATTGATCTCCTTTTGCTATCTGATTGTTCTGGCTAGGACCTCAAGTACTATAATGAATAATAGGGAGAAAGTGGGCAGCCTTGTCTAGTCCCTGATTTTAGTGGGATTGTTTCAAGTTTCTTTCCATTTAGTGTGATGCTGGCTACTGGTTTGGGGTTTATTGCTTTTATTATGTATAGGTATGGGCTTTGAATTTCGGATAATTCCAAGACTTTTATCATGAATGGCTGTTAGATTTTCTCAAATGCTTTCTAAGCACATAATGAGATGATCATGCGGTTTTTTGTTGTTGTTGTTGTTGTTTGTTTTGTTTTGTCTTTAAGTTTGTTTATATAGTGAGTTACGTTGATGGATTACCTTATATTAAACCTTCCCTGCATCCCTGTGATGAAGGTTATTCAATCCTGATGGATGATTGTTTTGATCTGTACTTGGATTCGGTATGCTAGAATTTTATTGAGTATTTTTGTATCGATATTCATAGAGGAAATTTGTCTGAAATAGTCTTTGTTGGATCTTTATGTGGTTTTGGTATCAGAGTAATTGTGTATTCATAAAATGAATTGTGTGGAGTCTCTGCTGTTTCTATTTTGTGGAATAGTTTGAGCAGAATTGGAATTAGGTCTTCTTTGAAGCTGTGATAGAACTCTGCACTAAACCCATCTGGTCCTGGGCTTATTTGATTGAGAAGGTATTAATGACTGCTTCTAATTCTTTAGGGGATAGGGGGCTGTTTGGATCATTTTTATGATCCTGATTTAACTCTGGTACTTGGTATCTGTCTATAAAATTGTGCATTTCATCCAGATTTTTCAGTTTCCTTGAGTATAGCCTTTTGCGGTAGGATCTGATGATTTTTTGGATTTCCCAGATTCTGTTATTATGTCTCCCTTTTCATTTCTGATTTTGTTAATTAGGATACTTTCCCTGGGATCACTAGTTAGTCTGCCTAAGGGTTTATATATCTTGTTGATTTTGTCAAAGAACCAGCTCCAGGTTTGGTTGTTTCTTTGTATAGTTTTTTGTTTGTTTCGTTGATTTCAGCCCTAAATTTTCTGCAGTCTATTCTTCTTGGGTGAATTGTTTCCTTTTGCTCTAGAGCTTTTAGGTGTTCTGTCAAGCATCTAGTGTATGTTCTCTCTAGTTTATTTTTGGCAGCACTCAGAGCTATGAGTTTTCCTCTTAGGAATGTTTTCATTTGGGTATGTTGTGGTTCCATTTTCATTAAACTCTAAAATGTCTTTAATTTCTTTCTTTATTTCTTCCTTGGCCAAGTTATCATTGAGTAAAGTGTTGTTCTCCTTCCACATGTATGTGGGCTTTCTCTTATTTATGTTGTTAATGACTATCAGCCTTAGCCAGTGGTGATCTGATAGGAATCATTTGATGATTTCAATCTTCTTGTACCTGCTGAGGCCTGTTTTGTAACCAATTTTATGGACAGTTTTGGAGAAGGTACCATGAGATGCTGAGAAGAGGGTATATTTTGTTTTTCAGATTTTAGGATAAAATGTTCTATAGATATCTGTTAAATCCATTTGGTCCATAACTACACTTAGTTTCACTGTGTCCCTGTTTAGTTTCTGCTTCCAGATCTGTCTCCTTCTAGTTCTCTTAATCCCTTTGTTTGAATCCTTTTTTTTTCCTTTTCCTCCATATCACCCTCTCTCCTGTTTCAATATTATCTGAAATAATATAAGGTTAATTCATTTGTAATCATTGGATGTAAACTTGTTAACACTAATACCTTTACAAGTCAGGAGATATTAAGAATTAATCAATGCCACAGGATAAACGTCATTCCACACTTCTGGGACCAGACTCAAATGGAAGTCATATTCACAGGCTCTCTTGCCTGGTCTGATCCTAGACACTAATGCTGAGATGCCCATACATGGAGTCTGTTTAGACCCAAAGCATAAATCATATTAGAACTCTCTTGGCCTCTGACCATTGACAAACTTTCTTGCTATGTCTCTAATAAGTATCTTGACCTACACTTCCCTTTAGGCTCCTTTGCTGTTTGTGAGAGTCTGCCTGTTTCACTGGCCATTGCTACCATTCTATACCCAATCCCAGACATGTCTTCACTCATATAATCTCACTTGATTCTTAAAATCCTTCATCATACCAGTTACAAGTGAATGGAGTCACTTCAGTCTCCCTAACCAATAGTTAACAGTAAGTATCTGAAGGACTGATCTGCTCAGTTCTCCGACCTGAACTGAAATCAATTAATTAGGCAACAGGATAAGCAGAGCAAAACTTTCCACTTATCATAAACTTGATTGACTCTCATATCTGGCACACAACCAACAAAATAAATATTACACATATGTGATGGTTTGAATATACTTGGCCAGAAGAGTTGTACTTTGAGGAGGTATGGCCTTGTTGGAGGAGTTATGAATCTTTTGGAGGAAGTTTGTTACAGCAGGGATAGGCTTTAAGGCCATCTTGTTAGCTACCTAAGGACAGTCTGTTCCTGCCTTCCTTTGAATAAATATGTAGAATTCTCAGCTTCCCAGCACCTTGCCTGCATGGACACTGTTATGCTTCCTGTCATGATAATTTTATGAAACTCTGAACCTGTATGCCAGTCCCAATAAAGTGTCTTTTATAAGAATTGCCTTGGTCATGGTCTGTTCCTAGCAATAAATCCCAAATGAAAACCACATACATCACGCAACAAAATAATTATAGCATCTACAGAAAAGTGTGTTATGGCATGCCTTTTATGAGAAATAACAAACAGAAATGATTATATAATAGGAATGCTATGTGGCAAATAATTATTTAAATCTATACTTTTCAGAACAATTTACAAAGCTGGAATCAGTTCCAGTTAGCATCCAGTATTACCTCCCACTGCTATGTTAGCAGTATTGATGTTGATGGCTATTAGTGGGCATAGAGACTGTGGTAAATTGGATGGGTTAACTTGTCCTCACTATAGCTTCAGCATGTTCTATCTTTACTCAATTTCTTGGACAATTGGTAATCAGCATACAATTCTTGGTGCCATTATTTAAATATTTGGTTCCCCACCCTGCTGAATAAATGAACACTGGATGTTCCTTTTATAATTCATTCTGTGTGTGGTGACATCATACTCTAGATATAATCTTACTTATCCCACCAGAATTGGCCAATGCTTGAAAAGGTTACATCTGTAAAATAAACGTAACAGTATAGAGGCAAGTAGAGTCCAGGTGATCGATTTACAGTTTTCATTGATTTTTCATAACCTCATTTCCTGTTTTTGTTACAATTGGTTTTGTAAATTGAAAAAAAAAAGTATCTGAATGAGGGAGACCAGACTACATGCTGCATATGCACTTCCACCCCATGCCTTCCCTCACTGAGAGTGGTTCTTTCCTTCTTTGCTTCTAGGGGTGGTTGTGTGGGCTACTCATGCATGGATGTGCGATACTATTTCAAACAAGATGGAAGTAGACAAAAGGCAATGCTGCATGGAGTTGATATCTGTGCCATCTCAAACTAGAGGAAAAAAACACTTTTTTGCTGATATTTAGTTGTTTCTATCAATTTGTGACTAGAAACTAATTTAGGCTATAATTTTATTAGACTATATCAGGAAAAAGGAAGAAAATATTAATGTTTTATTTGTTAAAAGTATCATTTGCGGTGAACCATAGTTCTTTTTATTAAGTACTTGGTTAAGTTTGAATAATGACTAAGAGAAAATAAAGATGATTGGGAACATTGCTAACTTAATAAACTGTTGCTTTGGAAAAACATTGTTTTATATTGTCTTTAGGAATTTTACTCAATGTATTCTGAATATATTCAGGTCCTTTCCTAGCTATTCCCATATCCATCCCAACATTCCCTAGACATCCATATTTGTGTCCTCCATTATAAATTTATCTAATGAGTTTAATTTATGCTGTACATATACTGTTGAGTGTATGACCATCCAGGTTAGTCAGTGATTGTCACACCAGAGGCTACATACTAATATTAAATAGGCACGCCCTATTCTAGCACCTATAGAGTGATTCTAAAGGCGAAAACTCTATTCCTCAAATATACTATATATAATGCCTTTGCCCTGCAGATATCAACTTGATTTTCTTTTTATTATACTCACTAACAGTCATCACTGAATTTATGTAGAATATTAAAATATTTAATGCATATTGACTTTCAACTATGTAAATAAAGTTAAATATGCAAACTTAAAAACATGCTTTAATAAGATGTTCATTTCCCTACCCTTTTCCCGAGTAAAATAATATTATTCAATATGTGAAGCTAAAATGAAGTAATTATAACCTAAAACTTAAACAATTACTGTTTTAACACATGGGACAATTTACAAGTACATAAACCAAAAAGGAACCAATATATTTATAGAATCACAATGATTGTCTGGTCAACCTGTGATAATTTTACCACAGCAAAGTTCTTCCACCATAATTCCCTGATAGCCCATCCCTGTACTGGTAAGGGTTCCTCAGCAGCAGAAACCAAACAGGCTATAGCAAGAAGAAACTTCATCTTCCACAATCTTTTATTTCTAATGGAACAGAGGGGAAGAGTTGTTCAGCTGCTGGTGAAATGATGAACTGAAGAAGCTCATCAAGTATTTCTGTTTGCACAATGTGCATTGAACTTGTTAATGCACTTTTTCTTTTTCTTTTTTGTCATTTCTGTTAGTCCTGAGTCTTGGTCATTCAGTTTGTTACATTGAGGTCTGGCAATTGTATTGCTCAAAAATTCAACAAGAAAAAAAGGAATTAGATATAAGATTCAGGACTGTCTCTCTCCCTCTCTCACTTTCTTTTTGTCTCTGTCTCTTTGTCTCTCTATCTCTGTCTCTGTGTCTCTATGTCTCTGTCTGTCTCACTCTCTGTCTCTCTGTCTCTGTCTCTGTTTGTCTCTCTCTCTCTCTCTAACACACACACACACACACACACTCTCTTTGGATCACTTTTCCTTTCCTTTTTAGTGTTAGAGGGTTGCAAGGGTAAACAAGGGGGTGAAAGAAAGAATCAAAGATCAGCTACAGCTTGTTTTCCCATGATATACAATTACTGTTTCACATATGTACCCATATATGGGCTCAACCCCTGACTGTGGGTACCATATACCATTGTCTGTCGCTCTAAGGAAAAGTTAATCTCAATGCCTCACCATGTAATCTTGAATTGTAGTGTACCATGGTGATCTGAACCACAGAGCATCCCAGGACACAAGAGAATAAGCAATGCTGCCTCCTGGGAATTATCCTTGTATTTGCTTCTGAGTATTATGCATGAAAGCTACAGAAACCAAAGAATCCAACTTTAAATTTCTCCTTTTAACCAAGTTTCTGCTTATGTGTGTTTGTCAATAACCGTCAACATTCAGAGAAACCATACATATTGTTCTGAAATGAAGGGAGATAAATTATGCACATGTGATATGGTGGGAAATCTTGCACTTCTGTTTATATTGATTGTTCTGGGTGTAGTGTAGAACCACTTGTGATAAGCAAAACTATCATTATATGCCTCCTTTTAGTTAATAGCTCCATTCCCCCTCTCTTCCCTACAGATGGATTCAAGTATAAAAAGTATTTATACTAGATGAAAATGAGAGATTAATATTTTCAAATTACTAAAGTTATTACATGTTCCCAAAATGTCAATCTGGGTCCATATTTCCTTCTGTAAGATTTAAATATCTGAGCCAAGTGTGGCTAATCACTGGCAGAATTGTGTTCTCTACTGGCCAAACCGGATGCAATGAAAATGGCTGTTGTTCCTGAAACACAGAAAACGGGATTGTCTCTACATTTTCTGAGGGATTCTTTCTTTCAGACAAAAAATTTCAATGTGAGTAAAATCAAGGAAAATAGTTAGGAGAGAGGACACCAAAAACATCAACAATCTTTCAGGATGAATATTATATCTGCAGTTGTATGTATGATATGAAGGATACTTGGAGCTGGACTCACAATTGCAGGTGCATCCACACTACATTGTCTGGAAATCTGAAAAACTTTATGGCCACAATTTTTAACTGAAATGTATTTTTACTGATGATATACATTTATTTTATCTGTAACTTTCCAGATTTTCTATTTTGGATTAATTCACGATGACAAAGTCCAAACAAACAAATGACAAAAACAAACAAACAAAAAACAAAAACAAAAACAAAACCTCATCAAAGAAATTTTTTTTCTGATTTTCTTTTTTAGAAGTTTATTTATTTATTTTTTATTAGGTATTTAGCTCATTTACATTTCCAATGCTATACCAAAAGTCCCCCATACCCATCTACCCCCACTCCTCTACCCACCCACTCCCCCTTTTTGGCCCTGGCATTCCCCTGTACTGGGGCATATAAAGTTTGCAAGTCCAATGGGCCTCTCTTTCCAGTGATGGCCGACTAGGCCATCTTTTGATACATATGCAGCTAGAGTCAAGAGCTCAGGGGTACTGGTTAGTTCATAATGTTGTTCCACCTATAGGGTTGAAGATCCCTTTAGCTCCTTGGGTACTTTCTCTAGCTCCTCCATTGGGAGCCCTGTGATCCATCCATTAGCTGACTGTGAGCATCCACTTCTGTGTTTGCTAGGCCCCGGCATAGTCTCACAAGAGACAGCTACATCTGGGTCCTTTCAGTAAAATCTTGCTAGTGTATGCAATGGTGTCAGCATTTGGAAGCTGATTATGGGGTGGATCCCTGGATATGGCAGTCTCTACATGGTCCATCCTTTCATCTCAGCTCCAAACTTTGTCTCTGTAACTCCTTCCATGGGTGTTTTGTTCCCACTTCTAAGGAGGGGCATAGTGTCCACACTTCAGTCTTCATTCTTCTTGAGTTTCATGTGTTTAGGAAATTGTATCTTATATCTTGGGTATCCTAGGTTTTGGGCTAATATCCACTTATCAGTGAGTACATATTGTGTGAGTTCCTTTGTGAATGTGTTACCTCACTCAGGATGATGCCCTCCAGGTCCATCCATTTGGCTAGGAATTTCATAAATTCATTCTTTTTAATAGCTGAGTAGTACTCCATTGTGTAGATGTACCACATTTTCTGTATCCATTCCTCTGTTGAGGGGCATCTGGGTTCTTTCCAGCTTCTGGCTATTATAAATAAGGCTGCTATGAACATAGTGGAGCATGTGTCCTTCTTACCCGTTGGGGCATTTTCTGGATATATGCCCAGGAGAGGTATTGCTGGATCCTCCGGTAGTACTATGTCCAATTTTCTGAGGAACTGCCAGCCTGATTTCCAAGCTTCCAATTCCACCAACAATGGAGGGGTGTTCCTCTTTCTCCACATCCACACCAGCATCTGCTGTCACCTGAATTTTTGATCTTAGACATTCTGACTGGTGTGAGGTGGAATCTCAGGGTTGTTTTGATTTGCATTTCCCTGATGATTAAGGATGTTGAACATTTTTTTCAGGTGTTTCTCTGCCATTCGGTATTCCTCAGGTGAGAATTCTTTGTTCAGTTCTGAGCCCCATTTCTTAATGGGGTTATTTGATTTTCTGAAGTCCACCTTCTTTAGTTCTTTATATATGTTGAATATTAGTCCCATTTATGGTACCAGTTTTACAGAATGTTCTGCTGTGGTGAAGAGCACCATGCTGTGAAGATAGGAGCTCTTATAAAGGAAAACATTAATCTAAACTTGCTTACAGTTTCAGGAGTTTAGTTCATAAGAAGCATAGTGGTTGACATGGACACTTGCAGGAAGAGTGCTGGGAAAGAAATTGAGAGTTTCTAATACTAATCAACCTTCAACAGGAAAAGACTAACCTCAAATCTCTCTCAAGCAGCAAATCTCACTAGTGACCAAGCACTGCAATTTGAGAGTATGTTTGTGTGTGCATTAAAACATGCATATTATTTACATGGATGTGTGCAATATCATTTTTTGAGTAATTTCTAGTCTCTTTTGCCTCCAAATAAATAGTGGGCATTTTTCCCTGCTCTAGTGTATTTTAGTTTGTGAAAAAGTTACAGAGACCAGACATTTTATGAACACACTGAAAGCCTCGTTTAGGCAGGTTTGGAGCTATTCAAATATGACTATACACAATTTGTTTGTTTGTTTGTTTTTTGTTGTTGTTCTTGGAATATTTTTTATTTGATATTTTCTTCATTTACAATTCAAATGCTATCCCAAAAGTGTCTTTATTGATGGGATGTTTTTTATCTAGACACAATTTAGATTCAGAAGTTCCTCATCACCCACATTCGTTTAATTCCTCCCCCTAGGTATCTAGGGTGAATATTTTATTGCAGTCAAGGCACAGCACTAACTTACAGAGATCAAAGACAAGGTACTGTCACCAGATAGATATAAGGTAGGTCTTCCTCTCTAGTGAACTAAGTAACAGCCTGAGTGGTTGAGAGTACTTGCCAAGCCATTTTGTTGTGGTGGTTGGGGCTTAGCAGCAGAAGATTCACCATAGACATCTTATGTTTTTTTTTTTTTTTTGGCCTTGCAGAAGGCAGTTGCTCAGGTTTCTAGCTGCTATCCACTTGGCTTCAGGCACAGGTGCTTGTCTGACATGAGCTACATGAACCCAGACAGTTATTCCATCTGCTTTAAAAGAGGTCCAAGTGGTCAACAACACCAGGAATGACCCTTTCCACTTTGTTTACAAGTTTTAATATGATGCCTCTTAAAATACACCCAATTTCCAACTTAGTACTCTTCTGGAAACTCTGGAGTACCTGTGTTATAGAGGACACAATGTTTAGGCCACAATATCTGGTGGCTGATCTGTAAAGCTAGCAATCAAGCCATAAGTTCCTTGTCAGCCAGAAAAGTCATTCTGGCGGGAGGGGGGAGGGTGCCGAAATCCATGGACAAGGGAGTGAGAGTCCCATACAGGATCTCAAAAGGGATCAGGTTAAAATTGTAGGGGGTGTTCTGGAGTCAGAAAAGGGCCAGGGAAAGATAACTACCCAGTAAGCTCCAGTCCCCAAGGACAATATGGTTAAAATATCTTTTAGGTTTCTGTTCATTCTCTCTACCTGCCCTGAGCTCTGGAGATGGAGCTTCCATGTAGTCTCCAATATCTCTGTCAATCCCTGACTTACCTTAGAGGCAAATTCAGGACAATTGTCTAATCCAATTACTTTGGCCTCTCTGAACCACGGGACAATTTCTCCTCATATCTTCTTAGCTGCCACAGTAGCTGTTTCCTGCCCTGTGGGGAAAGAGTCAACCCAAATAGAGAAAGCATCTACAAACACTAGAAGAAATTTGAAACCATATTTTCCTGGTTTAACTTTTTTTTTAAATCTATTTCCAATAACCCGCAATTTGTTCTCCCCTAGTACTATAGCCCTGTTTGGTCTTAGCTGGATATCCATTTACTTGCTGACATAACCTATAGTGTTCTACTGTCTATCTGGCTAAAAATCTAAGGTCCATTATATATGACTTAGGTCCCTTGACTGCTTGTATGAGCTTCTTATTCCCCAAATAACTACATCTATGCATTTGGTTAAATAAGTTCTCAGCTTGTTTTCTGGGAAGTATAGACTTTCCTTCTTCTGTGCGCCACTGTCCTTCCTTCTCTAGTAGTAGCTTACAACCTGAGACCTTTCTTCTTCAATATATTCTAAGTGAGTCAACCACCTAGTTCATCCTCATTTGCCAGGAGTTGCGCTTATCCATCTATGTGGGAAGCCGCCCTCACATTCGCCGTTGCAAGATGGCGCTGACATCCTGTGTTCTAAGTGGTAAACAAATAATCTGCGCATGTGCCAAGGGTAGTTCTCCACCCCATGTGCTCTGCCTTCCCCGTGACGACAAATCGGCCGATGGGCTGCAGCCAATCAGGGAGTGACACGTCCTAGGCGGAGGATAGTTCTCCTTAAAAAGGGACGGGGTTTCGCCATTCTCTCTCTTGCTCTTGCTCTCTGGCTCCTAAAGATGTAAGCAATAGAGCTCTTGCTCTCTTGCTCTCTGG
>QGOO02000065.1:41105-65238 GCA_003336285.2 Mus spicilegus | reverse complement strand
TGAAACATTTTCTCAATCAAGGCCACACCTCCTTTAATAAGGTCACACTTACTAACTCTTCTCAAGTAGTGCCTTTCCTTAATACCTAAGCATTCATATATATAAGCCTATGGATGCCATTTCCATTTTACCCACCATAGATTTGTTATGGAATTTTTTCTTTGTTTGATTGGGGATTTTGTGGTTGTTTATTGTTTGTTAGCTTTTGCAGTTCATCACTCCACTTTAAGTATCCAGTTTCAAAACAGGAATCAGATCCTCACCAGTCCAAAAATTGAGGTCCAAAAATCCAGCTTTCAAAACGACACTGTGATCTGAGTTTAATTCACAGCACAAAAATGACAATAAATAACCACCTAGGAATCTGGTTCCAGGATTTTCAAAGTGCTCTTCTGTCTTGTAAGGGCACAAAAACATACACATTGTGAATGTGTTTATATATCTGAGCATACATTCATAAACATAATCTAAATTACTTACCTAATTAATTCAAGTATAATAATCCATTTAAAATATTCCAGTATCAAGACACAAAGCAAATAAGAATCATGCAACACAATGCCGAGACAAATGAAAAGGCAGAGAAAATTGCACTTAAAATTCTTCAAATAATTTCCAATTAATCCGTAAAGCTGATGGGTTCAACAGAAGCTTCCAGCATCCCTAATCTCTTCATGACACAAAATCTGTTAAACCCAGTTCTTTGAATTTGCCAGGAGTTTCATGATGATCCAGGATGTGAGATAGAATTTACTTTAAAAAAAAAAAGAAAACAACAACAAAAAACAACAACAAAACTTCGATATAGAAAGTTAAGCACATAAGGAATAGGGAACTTCAGAGAATGCATGTTGGTGTCTTAGAGAAGCACACTTTGTTTTCATCATTTTGCAGTAGTCATGCATACCATTTCCTATATTTCTAGCAGAATTTTGTATATTTCTGGCAGCCATTATAGCAATTTCTGGAAGTACACTAAAACCAGATTTATCAGCATTCCATGAATTAAGCAATGTATAATCCATGATACCTTCCAGGGCCCCTACAGACAGCTGGTTATGTCAAGATTGAACACTGTGATAGGTCACAGGACCATTGATTTTTAATGAGTAACAGTAGTTTCATCTTCCAAGATGATTTTTCAATTTTGATAACAAATATAATAAGGTATTTTGAGAATAGTATTTCTTATATATCATTATATACAACCTGATGGGATCATTTGGTAGATATATCTCAATTGATATTGGGAAATTCCTTTAACTGTTTGTGACTATTAATATATGTATAATATAATATAACATAATATAATATATATAATATAATATATAATATACTATATCTGTATGGGCCAAACTATGAGCTTATAAACTAATGTTATTGGTCTTTACATATATATTCAGTTATTGATACTTTTGACAACCTCAATAGTGTCAAGGTAACTGTATATGGGATGGATGCCCAGGTGGGGCCGTCTCTGATTGGCCTTTCCTTTAGTCTCTACTCCACATATTGTCTTTGCTTCTAATTCCTTGGTTATTTTGTTCTCCCTTCTAATAATGACTGAAGTGTCCACACTTTCGTCATTCTTCTCTTGAGCTTTATGTGTTCTGTGAATTTTTATCTTGGGTATTCTGAGCTTTTGGGGTTACCAGTGAGGGCATACCAGATGTGTTCTTTTTGTGATTGGGTTACCTCACTCAGGATGATATTTTCTAGTTCCATCCTTTTGCCTCTGAATTTCATGATGCCATTGCCTTTTAATAGCTTAGTAGTACACCATTGTGTAAATATACCACATTTTCTGTATCTATTCCTTTTTTGAAGCACAGCTGCAATCTTTCCAGCTTCTGGCTGTCATAAGTAACCACAATATGCTATGAACATAGAGGATCCTGTGTCCATGTTATATGTTGGAACATCATTTGGGTATATGCCCAGGAGTAGAATAGCTGGATCTTGAGGTAACTCTTTTAGAGATAAGTAAAAATTATTCAGTGGTGCTCAGATAGATTAACATGAATGGATCATCTCTGCAAAATATGATAGTAACATATCTGGAAAACAGGAAAAATGTAAATGTTAGAAATGCATGACAGAAGACAAAAGAAACAATAAAATACGTGTTTAATAAGTAAATAAATCATAAGGAAAAGAAAATTAAGCTTCTTGACTATTTATCAGTGCAAATGGCCTCTACCTAATAGCTGGCATATGTTTACCTTCATCTACCAACAATGAAAAATAAAATTAAACTTTGTGTTTAAAAATAATAAATACAATGTTTTATCATATTCATGTCTTTAAAAGTTATTTTGTAAATGACAATCTAAATAATTGAGTGTGGTTTTAGATTTCTACAGAAGTGCTCTGAGTGAGTTTGTGTGTCCATTGTGACCATCAAGTCTTTTTTTTTTTTGAGAAATAAACCATCAACACTATTAAAACAAAGAATTTGCTTTATATTAAATGTTTATCTATAAATCAGATCACCATCCTGAATTATGCCAAACCCACATTCTACCAAAATGTTCATTGTAGTACACACATCACTTAGGCAAATTTCTTCATGCCTGTATGTGCTATAGTATCTATTTGACATCATTAATGCCTTGGTGTGCAAATGTTTACAAATATCACATATTCTAGACTACACAGTAATTTCAATCCTTCACTCTTTCTAAGACTGTGCCTCATTCACATGCATGTCAGTTTCTCTTTTAATCTTACGTTACTGAACATCCAATGATTCACTTTACCATACTTTCTACAATAGCACACTCTCTATCAACATAATAAGCTTTTTGCCTGTACATATCTCTGTTTTATTTAAGCAAATCACTTTCCCCTACTATATTATACTTTTGAGGCCTCAGCAATCTCTGTGATTCTGTAGAAGCAGTTATAGATAATTACCTGTTGATATTTACTACTTTCAACATGAGGAATTGCACCTAATTATTGGCTATTATTATGAATCATGTTTACTGTGATACACAGGTTGTATACATTTACAAATGGTTTTTCTTAATTGGAAATGTGTTGTCTTTTCTCTAGGTAGACTTTTTAATTTTATTTTAAATTATTTTATTTATTTATTTTTTAAAGAGAGTATGTGATTAAAAAAATTGAAGAAGACCATCCCCTGCCCACTGTTACCTTATGAGCTAGTGGTTTTTCACATGAGAGTTCTGTCAGTAGTCTATGATGACTTATTTGCATTCTGGAGCCACATCAGTTTACATTTTCCTACCTCAGTTATTTAAGGTGAGAAGGCAAGTAAGGATGCCCCAATGGGCATAGATATCTGAGCATTTACCAAACAGAAGCCCAATTATGTCCTGTTGAGAGGACAAGAGGTGATTTCTCTTTATATAAACAGGCACTGGGTCAAATTAATATGTCCCAAAATTGAGACTTGTTGTATATGCTTATTAAATCTGTGCTAAGGAATGAATTTCACAGTTAAATTATAGTCAAAAGTCCCTGCTAAGTACCATCTCATACCCTTTAGTAGGGGTGCAAATGTGACGTTTTACAGTATTTGATGTGTTAATCTGATATTGCCCATTCTCTCCAAGTAGAACTGCAAGAGAAGCCTGGGAAATCAATGGAGGACATGAATACAGACAGGGTTTTGAAGATATGGATTCAGGGCTTGAAAGAACTGCTTGAATTGAGTCTTTAACATGCTATCAGTTGAGCCTGACTATGGTGACAGTCAACAATATTCCTTTTACACATTAGTAGATTGTAACCACTGTGTGAATAAGCATAATTAAACCTTTATTCGATGAGCAGAAACAATTAGTTGATCAAGTTTAAGAAAGAAGGAGATAGACAGTCTCTAATCTGAACAATCTGAATCAATGTATTGCCACTCTTTAGATTTAAATTCTCTATCAGTTTGCCTTTTATACAGAAATGCTAGCATTTGCAAATAAATAAAAACACAAGAAGAGCAGATTCAACTTTAATCTCAAACAAGCAGTGTAATGAAGAATTGGGTCCGTTGCAATATGTGGAGAGAGCTCTTAGGAAGCAAGCTGTTTCTTGGTGAGGGAAGAGTGAGTGGGGAGCCAGATCACAGTATCTACTCCCAGTCAAAGTTGCAAACCTTGTTTTTGGATTTTTATTACATTTTTAAGATTAATTTTGTATGTTGATGCTGTTTATGACTTCATATGAACCTATAATCTATGTTTAATACATTTTCTTAATCATATTTTGCATGATATAAACCATTATCATATATATATATATACATATATATACACATATATATATGTGTGTGTGTGTGTGTGTGTGTGTGTTTTCAAATAAGATTGTTTGTTATCTTTTGCTAACAATTATAAGAGAAACAGAAATACACAGTAATGCTGTTTGATAAATTTTCATATCACAATAAAATCACTTTCTCTTTCTTTACTTGAAAATCTGTAACTTGCTTTATCTAAAACTCATTTTACCATAAATTTTCACTATTTTCATTTTATCATTGTATTTTTGGGTGCT
Organism: Mus spicilegus; assembly: GCA_003336285.2. NCBI lineage: Eukaryota > Metazoa > Chordata > Mammalia > Rodentia > Muridae > Mus > Mus spicilegus. Next base: position 60,723 of record QGOO02000065.1, on the reverse strand, counting down.
TGGTCTGCACGGTGAACTATGTTTATGTAGTACCCAGAAAAGCCATAAGATATTCCTCAGAAATGAAGTTACAAAAGAATATGCACAAAGACTTGGATGTGGGGACACAAACTCATATGCTCTGGATGATGTATTCAAGTAATATTAATTTTTAGTTTATAGGGAAATTTGATACCATCTACCTAGCAGTATGTGATCATAATGGCAGAAAATCATTAAGCAATTATAATGATATGGGAGCTTAATTATTTTAACCAATACAGAGACATGGACAAAAATTTTTCGATGTCAGATAAAAAAATTATATAAAAAGTTGTTGAAAAGTGGATCAAGGCATTACAATATGTTTCTGGGAATGAAGATGATTGGGATTTAATAGTAATTTGAGGAAAGCTGAAGTTGGGAGTGACTGCATCTAAAATATGTTAAAACTGAGCGTTCACATCTTGATGTTTTAATCTTTATTTTTTTTTCCATTTTTTATTAGGTATTTAGCTCATTTACATTTCCAATGCTATACCAAAAGTCCCCCTTACCCACCCACCCCCACTCCCCTACCCACCCACTCCCCCCCTTTGGCCCTGGCGTTCCCCTGTACCGGGGCACACAAAGTCTGCGTGTCCAATGGGCCTCTCTTTCCAGTGATGGCCGACTAGGCCATCTTTTGATACATATGCAGCTAGAGTCAAGAGCTCAGGGGTACTGGATAGTTCATAATGTTGTTCCACCTATAGGGTTGAAGATTTAATCTTTCTTTATATTAAAATCATGAAAATACCAACACAGTAAAAATTACTTCATGTTATGAAACCTGTTTGCTAAAGGTAAAATATTAATAGATGTGAATATGAGTAAAGGAAAATCTGATATTAAATATGAAAAAAAGCAATGTTTATAAACTCACTGTGAAGAACGCTCCTATTTGTGAAAATGAACATTATAATTAGGTACCTAGTTTTGCTTCAATGAAATAATTGCTTGTTGTCCATTAAGGATCTGGGCCCCATTCCCATTCATAAGTCTTGATGCCCAAAGGAAGTTGGTCCATTCCTGACAGGATAATAGACAGAGAGGATGATTAATGAAGGTATTTATAAACCAGAGAAAATAGCACTATAGCAAACAGAATCAAAGCCAGGAATATGTCTCACTGCAAAAAGATGGGTTTTCCTGAGAGACAAATGGACATGTAAATAAAATCTTCACTATTGGTTCTCTACCTATATGTGGGAAAATGCACTTGTGAATGAATATTTCTAGATGGCACAAATACAAGGAAATGAACAGATAAATAGAAGTTTAGTGAAATACAGTCTAAGATAGGTATACAACCTGAATTTTCTATTTCATGTTAGAAGATAAGAAAATATTCCTTTGGCTTAATAATTCAATGCATAGACAATTATATATTTTGTGGTATCTTAGCATGAATTGGATCATTATGAAATATTGACCTTATTTTAAAAATAATACAATTAAAAACAAATACAGGATACAAAGAAGTAATAATATATGGATGAAAGTTGTTATAATTGTGAATAAATATAGCCTAAGAATAAAATATTAATTTATATAGCTATATAATAAAAATTAATAAAAGTTATAATTCATATAATAATAGTATGGTAAATACACTCATATGATGATTGTCAATGAAAAAAGATGTCATGAATTTGAAGAAGAATGTGAATGGGCACATACTCAAATTTTTAGGAGGATAGGGAAGTTTCAAAATGGAGTAATTGTATTAAAAGTTCAAAACCAAACAATAAAAAGTAAACACACTGGAAAATATACATTATATATAATAAAGGAAAATTAATTTTATTTATTTATAGGTTCAAGTAGATTTCATATGGTCATACATCCTGTTTCAACACCACCATCCTATGCAAAGCCTTCTTTCATGTCATACTTATTTTCCTCATTTGCTGTTTTGGAATTGCAGGAATATTAATAGGATACCTGATTGTTATAATTGATCCTTTCCCCATATATTTATCCTCAGTCATATCCCAGGCCATTAAAGTCTAACAGGACATTTTAAATTATGCCCTAATTAGATCAAATTTATTCTTGTAAATAATCCTGATGCTCCTTACCATGCTGTTGCTCTTTTGTAACGTTTAACACAGTTTCTTGGTTTCTTTTTTTTTTTTTTTAATCTTTTTTTTTTTTTTTTAATTTTGGTATAAAACATGTTCCTAGCCTACTTCACAATTCTTCGGGTCAACCAATTGTAGAAAGATCTAAGAAATCTTTAAAAGAATGCTCATAAAACAAAAGGGGTCTATAAATACCAAAGGGATAAATTTAATAATGCTTTATTAACTAAATTTTTTAAATATCAATGATACAGATAACATTGCTGTTATTATCCTATATTTGTTATAATTTCAGAATTAAAGAAGGAAGTATGTTACATTGAAGATGATGTTTTTTATTTATTCCCCTGGAGAAGAAAAGATATGGATTCCTTTAAAATTAACAAAAATCAGATTTAACAAAGGGAGAGCTACTGAAGATTCTGACTGCATATGTGTTAGAAAATCAGAAGACCTACAGAACAGGCAACATATATTAATGATAATTCTCCTTGGGAACAGTGTTGTGACTTGCTGAGACATGATCTCTATCCAGGACATCAACAAAGCACAGTTAATAAATCTTCCTGACTACAGGACCCTCAAGACTTATAATGCCATCCTTTCAAATGGCATAATACTAATCTATAGTAGAGTTTTTATACAGTCCAAACTAGCTTTCAAAGGAAATCAAGTGCATTAGGTACTATAAAAGAGAGAGCAGAGAATTATTTGCTGATTTAGTACTGCACACATTCCATACATATGCTAATAAAGAAAAGTATATTACCTATGAAATTTTACATGTTTTCAGACACCAATGAACATATAGAGACCCTTCACAAGATTCACCCTCGGGAATGCTAAGAGGATGCTAAGATGCTCAGATTTATTTATTCTGACTCAACCAAACTCAGATGCCAGCATTAACTGTTTCATCAAATTTTATACCCAGTACAGCTTCAGAGCTCCTGATCCCTGTGCATCCAACTTCTCAGACTGTTTCATTGAAGACAAGTTTCAATCCATGAACCTTTTCATGACATAAAGCTTGGACAACAAATGTTACTGGTAACAACTGTCATAAAACTAGTCAATATTGTGATTTTCTTTGGTCAGCTGAAAGAAAGCTACACCCCACATTAATACTAATATCCACCCCTCAAAGAAGGAAGCAATTTTATGATAGCAGTGCCTCATTTCCAAAAAGAGTGTGCGGTTTTGGTCTTTTGGTGAGTGAATTGTTAATGGTCACTTTCAGGGTGGAAACAGGGTAAGAAGGATTATAATCAGAGATTTCATTCTCTGTTTTTCTTCCCTCTTTCTTTCTTTTTATCCTATTTAGGAAAAGTGGGTGGGAGATGAAAGAAAAAAGGCAAGGATATAACACTGATAATTTAAACTTCAGATTATTGAATTTAGTTTTAGACACTAAAGCATTGATAAGCATAATAATTATATTTAGTATAGACTTTGAATATTGATAAAATTGAAAGATTTTTTTGTCACAAAATAATTATGTATAAAAGTTTTACTTCTCTTTAAGGTGTTGTACCTAGGTATTCTTAAAAGTATGTGTTAAATTGGGTGTCTCTTTTCCTTTGCCTAGTGGTACTGGTTGAGGGTTGATCCTGACCTTCTGGGAAAACAACCTCTTGCTTTTGCATCTATCTGCATCTCCCTGTCTCCCTTGGAGACATCTCAAAGTAAGTCTGACTGCCACAGGGTCAGGTTCTTACATTTGGGGGCTTCTGGGATGCAAGAAGACCCCTGAGTGTCCACCAAGAGCTCTATATAGTTACCTGAAAAAAAATCTAGTGGAGGACCCTCCCCATCTCATGCATAACGGCCTTTTTCCCCATTACCCACTTTACAGGTTCTGGCTGACAGGAAAAAGGAAACACAGGAGGAGGGATACATACCTGAGAATAAGTCAATCTTCCTAGATCCAAGAACCTCCTCCTCCATATCCCCCTATGCTTGAGCCCATGGCCTCTCTAGCATCAGCCCAAAAAAGGGAGAATATCCAACAAGTCATGAGAATGCTCTTCATGAACAAAGAGATAGAGAGGATAATGCAGAGAGAAAGAAAGAATGTCCCCTTAGACAAGGGTATACCATTGATTAACCAGGCTGTTCTTGACAGAGGGTTTCTCCTAGATAGATCTGACTAGAACTATAATAAGACAGAATGTAAGGGAGACATGAAGGTCTACCAACAAAATCCATTGGCAGATCTCAAGAGAGCTGCAAAAGAACCCACAAATTTGAACAAAGTATGTGAGATTAGACAAGGATCAGATCAGTTGCCTGCTGCCTCTCAGAGAGAGAGAGTCCTGAATCTTATATCTAATTCCTTTTTTTCTTGTTGAATTTTGGAGCAATACAATTACCAGACCTCAATGTATCAAACCGAATAACCAAGACTCAGGACTAACAGAAATGATCATCAGCAAACAATGCCTCTAAAGAACCTAGCATTTATACCAACCCTGAGAAGATCCCTGAATTCCAAATGTCGGAGAACTGCAAAAACTATTTGTAGCTGGCAAAATCATAACCCTGCTAGTTAAAGAGTGAAATGATGGTCAACTTCTGTAGGAAATCTGAAGTAGCCACACACCTGGTATTAAGTGAAAGCACATTATCATCCTATTTCTGTGTTTTAAAGCAACTAAAATGTCAACATTCTCATTATGATGATGTTGAGAAGAAACCACAAGATATTTGGGAGAGAATTTTTGGAATCTGAAAGGAGAATGTGAGGGTGGATAGGATCATGATACACTATATATATATATATATATGAATATTTAAAAGATATAGTACCCTTATATTAAGAAATACATTCTAGCCTATACATTTTCAAATTCTTCAATTAATTGTGATGAGATTCAAACTTGTTCCTAATTATATTTTGATATTCACTGGCTTTTTTAGTCACTGTTGTATTGTCTGGAAGAGACACCAAGTCCAAGGCAATTATTATAAGAGAAAGTGTATAATTGGGATGTGCTTACATTTTCAGAGATTTAGTCCATTATAATAATGGCAGAGAACAGAGCAGTAGGCAATAGCATTGATCTACATCCTGCTTAATAGGCAGAGAGAGAGTGCAATGGCAAGTGAGGCTTCAAGAGCAAAAGAACAAGAGAGTGAGAGATCAAGAAAATTAAGGGTGGGAGGAAGAGAGAAGGATAGAAGGTGGGAGGGAGGAAGGAAGGGAAAAGGGATTGGGAAAGGACAGGGAGCAGGAAAGGGAGAGAAAATGGTGACTTGCAAGTCTCATAAAGGTGGTGATTAAAAGGAAGAGAACAAGAACTTACATATGGAAGATTTAGGAGTGAAAATGATGGGTCTTAGGATCACTTATATTCCAAGTAGTAGAAGTAATTCTTTAGTAAGAATTAAAAAAAAATATTTCCATATCTGCATGTTTTGTTGCTCAGAGCAAATTGAACATAGACTCATATGTGGGGCTTATTTTTACCTTGAAGTTGTGCTGTTGATATGCAATTTATAAAGTGTAGAACCAAGACATTTCTTTACTTGACTGGGGAAATAATCTCAATGTGATACATGCATAGGATTTTTAATGCTAAACTAGAAATTAAAATGTAGTACTTATATCTCTGCCCTATAGAAATCTGGAAGAAATATTGGTGAATATTAATGTCCTTGGAACATATCATGATGATGATCCACTTTTGTGGATACAATTTCACCAAACCAGCTTGATCTTATTGACTATTTCTGAATGTCATCAGCTCAAGGACATTTATTTAACACTCCACTGAATTCTAATTCCCTGGACTAATATGAAGCAATGCCAATCACTTACAAATACTGCCACCCAGTCTGCAAAAGTGTCCTGAAAATTAAAACAAAGAAGAAAAAGAAAAAGTGCATTAACAAGTTCAATGCACATTGTGCAAACAGAAATACTTGATGAGCTTCTTCAGTTCATCATTTCACCAGCAGCTTAACAACTCTTCCCCTCTATTCCATTAGAAAGAAAAGATTGTGGAAGATGAAGTTTCTTCTTCTTGCTATAGCCGGCTTGGTTACTGCTGCTGAGGAACCCTTACCAGTACAGGGATGGGCTATCAGGGAATTATGGTGGAAGAAACTTTGCTGTGGTAAAATTATCACAGGTTTACCAGACAATCATTGTGATTCTATGAATATATTGGTTCCTTTTTGGTTTATGTACTTGTAAATTGTCCCATGTGTTAAAACAGTAATTGTTTTAGTTTTAGGTTATAATTACTTCATTTTAGCTTCACATATTGAATAATATTATTTTACTCAGGAAAAGGGTAGGGAAATGAACATCTTATTAAAGGCACGTTTTTAAGTTTGCATATTTAAATTTATTTACATAGTTAAAAGTTAATATGCATTAAATATTTTAATATTCTACATAAATTCAGTGACGACTGTTAATGAGTATAATAAAAATAAAATCAAGTTGATATCTGCTGGGCAAAGGCATTATATAAAGTATATTTGAGTAATAGAGTTTTCTCCTTTAGAATCAATGTAAAGGTACTAGAATAGGGCATGGCTGTTTAATATTAGTATGTAGCCTCTGGTGTGACAATCACTGACTCACCGGGAAGGTCATACACTCAACAGTATATGTACAGCATAAATTAAACTCATTAGATAAATTTATAATGGAGGACACAAACATGGATGTCTAGGGAATGTTGGGATGGATATGGGAATAGCTAGGAAAGGACCTGAATATATTCAGAATACATTGAATAAAATTCCTAAAGACAATAAAAAACAATGTTTTTCCAAAGCAACAGTTTATTAAGTTAGAAATGTTCCCAATCATCTTTATTTTCTCTTAGTCATTATTCAAACTTAACCAAGTACTTAATCAAAAGCACTATGGTTCACCGCAAATGATACTTTTAACAAATAAAACATCAATATTTTCTTCCTTTTTCCTGATAAAGTGTAATAAAATTATAGCCTAAATTAGTTTACAGTCACAAATTGATAGAAACAACTAAATATCAGCAAAAAGGTGTTTTTTCCTCAAGTTTGAGATGGCACAGCTGTCAACTCCATGCAGCATTGCCTTTTGTCTGCTTCCATCTTGTTTGAAATAGGATTGCACATCCATGCATGAGTAGCCCACACAACCACCCCTAGAAGCAAAGGAGGAAAGAACCTCTCTCTGTGAGGGAAGGCATGGGGAGGAAGTGCATTTGCAGCATGTAGTCTGGTCTCCCTCACTCAGATACTTTTTTTTTTTATTTCCAAAACCATTTGTAGCAAAAACAGGAAATGAGGTTATGAAAAATCAATGAAAACTGTAAATTGATCACCTGGACTCTAGTTGCTTCTGTACTGTTACGTTTATTTTACAGATGTAACCTTTCCAAGCATTGGCCAATTCTGGTGGGATAAGTAAGATTATCTAGAGTATGATGTCACCACACACGGAATAAATTATAAAAGGAACATCCAGTGATCATTTATTCAGCAGGGTGGGGAACCAAATATTTAAATAATGGCACCAAGAATTGTATGCTGATTACCAATTGTCCAAGAAATTGAGTAAAGATAGAACATGCTGAAGCTATAGTGAGTACAAGTTAACCCATTCAATTTAGCACAGTCTCTATGCCCACTAATAGCCATCAACATCAATACTGCTAACATAGCAGTGGGAAGTAATACTGGATGCTAACTGGAACTGATTCCAGCTTTGTAAATTGTCCTGATAAATATAGATGTAAATAAATATTTGCCACATAGCATTCTTATTATATAACCATTTCTGTTTGTTATTTCTCATAAAAGGCATGCAGTAACACACTTTTCTGTAGATGCTATAATTATTTTGTTGTGCGATGTATGTGGTCTTCATTTGGGATTTATTGCTATGAGCAGACCATGACCAAGACAATTCTTATAAAAGACACTTTATTAGGACTGGCATACAGGTTCAGAGTTTCATAAAATTATCATTACAGGAAGCATAGCAGTGTCCATGCAGGCAAGGTGTTGGGAAGATGAGAGTTCTACATATTTATTCAAAGGAAGGCAGGAACAGACTGTCCTTAGGTAGCTAGCAAGATGGCCTTAAAGCCTATCCCTATCCCTGCTGTAACAAACTTCCTCCAAATGATTCATAACTCCTCCAACAAGGCCATACCTCCTAAAAGTACAACTCTTCTCGCCAAGCATATTCAAACCATCACATATGTGTAATATTTATTTTGTTGGTTGTGTGTCAGATATGAGAGTCAATCAAGTTTATGATAAGTGGAAAGTTTTGCTCTGCTTATCCTGTTGCCTAATTAATTGATTTTAGTTCAGGTCGGAGAACTGAGCAGATCAGTCTTTCAGATACTTACTGTTAACTATTGGTAAGGGAGACTGAAGTGACTCCATTCACTTGTAACTGATATGATGAAGGATTTTAAGAATCAAGTGAGATTATATGAGTGAAGTCATGTCTGGGATTGGGTATAGAAAGGTAGCACTGGCCAGTGAAACAGACAGACTCTCACAAACAGCAAAGGAGCCTAAAGGGAAGTATAGGGCAAGATACTTATTAGAGACATAGCAAGAAAGCTTGTCAATGGTCATAGGCCAAGAGAGTTCTAATATGATTTATGCTTTGGGCCTAAACAGACTCCATGTATGGGCATCTCAGCATTAGTGTCTAGGATCAGACCAGGCAAGAGAGCCTTTGGATATGACTTCCATTTGGGTCTGGTCCCAGAAGTGTGGAATGACGTTTATTCTGTGGCTTTAATTAATTCTTAATATCGCCTGACTTGTAAAGATATTAGTGTTAACAAGTTTACATCCAATGAGTACGAATGAATTAACCTTATATTATTTCAGATAATATTGAAACAGGAGAGAGGGTGATATGGAGGAAAAGGAAAAAAAAAGATGCAAACAAAGGGATTAAGAGAACTAGAAGGAGACAGATCTGTAGGCAGAAACTAAACAGGGACACAGTGAAACTAAGTGTAGTTATGGACCAAATGGATTTAACAGATACCTATAGAACATTTTATCCTAAAATCCTAAAACAAAATATACCCTCTTCTCAGCATCTCATGGTACCTTCTCCAAAACTGTCCATAAAATTGGTTACAAAACAGGCCTCAACAGGTACAAGAAGATTGAAATCATCAAATGATTCCTATCAGATCACTACTGGCTAAGGCGGATAGTCATTAACAACATAAATTAGAGAAAGCCCACATACATGTGGAAGCTGAACAACACTTTACTCAATGATAACTTGGCCAAGGAAGAAATAAAGAAAGAAATTAAAGACGTTTTAGAGTTTAATGAAAATGGAACCACAACATACCCAAATGAAAACATTCCTAAGAGGAAAACTCATAGCTCTGAGTGCTGCCAAAAAGAAACTAGAGAGAACATACACTAGCTGCTTGACAGAACACCTAAAAGCTCTAGAGCAAAAGGAAACAATTCACCCAAGAAGAATAGACTGCAGAAAATTTAGGGCTGAAATCAACCAACCAACCAAAAAAATATACAAAGAAACATCCAAACCCGGAGCTGGTCCTTTGACAAAATCAACAAGATATATAAACCCTTAGGCAGACTAACTAGCGATCCCAGGGAAATTATCCTAATTAACAAAATCAGAATGAAAAGGGAGACATAATAACAGAATCTGGGAAATCCAAAAAATCATCAGATCCTCCCACAAAAGGCTATACTCAAGTAAACTGGAAAATCTGGATGAAATGCACAATTTTATAGACAGATAGCAAGTACCAAAGTTAAATCAGGATAATAAAAATGATCCAAACAGTCCCATATCCCCTAAAGAATTAGAAGCAGTCATTAATAGCCTCTCAATCAAATAAGCCCAGGACCAGATGGGTTTAGGGCAGAGTTCTATCACACCTTCAAAGAAGACCTAATTCCAATTCTGCTCAAACTATTCCACAAAATAGAAACAGAAGAGACTCCACACAATTCATTTTATGAATCCACAATTACTCTGATACCAAATCCACATAAAGATCCAACAAAGACTATTTCAGACAAATTTCCTGTATGAATATTGATACAAAAATACTCAATAAAACTCTAGCATACCGAATCCAAGTACACATCAAAACAATCATCCATCATGATTGAATAACCTTCATCACAGGGATGCAGGGAAGGTTTAATATAAGGTAATCCATCAACATAACTCACTATATAAACAAACTTAACGACAAAACAAAACAAAACAAACAACAACAACAACAACAAAACGCATGATCATCTCATTATGTGCTGAGAAAGCATTTGAGAAAATCTAACAGCCATTCATGATAAAAGTCTTGGAATGATCAGAAATTCAAAGCCCATACCTATACATAATAAAAGCAATAAACACCAAAACAGTAGCCAGCATCAAACTAAATGGAGAGAAACTTGAAACAATCCCACTAAAATCAGGGACTAGACAAGGCTGCCCACTTTCTCCCTATTATTCATTATAGTATTTGAGGTCCTAGCCAGAACAATCAGATAACAAAATGAGATCAATGGGATACAAATTTGGAAGGAAGAAGTCAAAATATCACTATTTACAGATAATAAAACCATATATATAAGTGGCCCTAAAAATTCCACCAGAGAACTCATAAACCTAATAAACAACTTCAGTGCAGTAGCTGGATATAAAATTAACTCAAACAAATCAGTGGCCTTCCTCTACACAAAGGATACACCAGCTGAGAAAGTAATTAGGGAAACAACACCCTTCACAATAGTCATAAAAAATATAAAATACCTTCGTGTGACTCTAACTAAGGAAGTGAAAGAAAGATCTGTATGGTAAGAACTTCAAGTCTCTGAAAAAAGGAATCAAAGAAGATCTCAGAAGATAGAAAAATCTCTGATGCTCATGGATTGGCAGGATTAATATTGGAAAAAATGGCTATCTTGCTGAAAGCTATGTACAGATTCAATTCAAGCCCCATTAAATTTCCAACTCAATTCTTCACAGAGTTAGAAAGGGAAATTTGCAAATTTTTCTGAAATAACAACAAACCTAGGATAGCAATGGTAATGATAAAAGAACATCTGATGGAATCTCCATTCCTAAACTCATGCTGTACTACAGAGAAATTGTGATAAAAACTGCATTGTACTGATACAGCAGCAGACAGGTAGACAGATGAAAAAAGTTAAAGATCCTAGAAATGAACCCACATACCTATGGTTACTTGATCTTTGACAAAGGAACATCCAGTGGAAAAAAGACAGCATTTTCAACAAATGGTGCTCACTCAACTGGTGGAAGAATTCATGTAGAAGATTTCAAATTGATCCATTCTTATCTCCTTGGACAAAGCTCAAGTCTAAGTGAATCAAGGAACTCCTCATAAAACCAGAGAAACTGAAACATTTAGAGGAGAAAGATTGGAAGAGCCTCGAAGATATGGGTACTAGAACAGCAATGGCTTGTTCTTTAAGATCAAGAATTGACAAATGGCACCTCACAAAATTGCAAAGCTTCTGTAATGCAAAGAACACTGTCAATAACACAAAGAGACCACCAACAGATTGGGAAAAGGTCTTTACCAATCCTAAATCAGATAGGGGACTGATATCCAATACATAGAAAGAACTCAAGAAGCTGGACTCCAGAAAATCAAATAACCCTATTAAAAATGCGGTACAGACCTCAACATTGAATTCTCAACTGAGTAATATGGAATAGCTGAGAAGCACCTGAAAAAAATATTCAACATCCTTAATCATCAGGGAAATGCAAATCAAAGCAAACCTGTGATTCCATCTCACACCAGTCAGAATGGCTAAGATCAAAAAGTCAGGTGACAGATGATACTGGCAAGGATGTGGAGAAAGATGAACAGTCTTCCATTGCTGCTGGAATTACAAGCTTGTACAACCATTCTGGAAATCAGTGTGATGGTTCCTCAGAAAATTGACATATTACTACCTGAAGATACAGCAATACTTGTCCTGGGAATATACCCAGAAGATGCTCCAACTTGTAATGAGGAGTTATGTTTCACTATGAGGGACCCAGATATCCCTCAGTAGAGTACAGAAAACGTGGTATATTTACACAATGGAGTACAATGCAACTATTAAAAATAATGAATTTATGAAATTCTTAAACAAATGGATGGATCTGGAAGATATCATCCTAAGTAACGTAACCCAATCACAAAACAACACACATGGTATACACTCACAGTTAAGTGGATATTAGCTCAGAAGCTCAGAATACCCAAGATACAATTTGCAAAGCACATGAAACTCAAGAAGAAGGAAGACCAAAGTATGGATACTTATATCTTTCTTAGAAGGAAAAATAAAATAACCATGGAAGGATTTACAGAGACATATTTTGGAGTACAGACTGAAGAAATGACCATCAGAGACTGCCCTACTTGGAGACCCATCACATCAACAACCACAAAACCCAGACACTATTGAGAATGCCAACTAGAGCTTGCTGACAGGAGCCTGATATAACTGTCTCCTTAGAGGCTTTGCCACTGTCTGACAAATACAGAAGTGGACGCTCACAGCCATCCTTTGGACTGAGCACAGGGTCCCCAATGAAGGAGCTAGAGAAAGTACTCAAGTTTCTGAAGGGGTTTGCAGCCCCATAGGAGGAAGAACAATATGAATTATCCAGTACCCCCAGTTCTCGCTGGGACTAAACCATCAATCAAAGGAAACACATGTTGTGACTCCTGGCTCTAGCTGCATTTGTAGCATAGGATTGCCTAGTATATCATCAATGGGTGGAGAAAAACTAAACATGAAATCAGTTTAGGGATACGTGAATTATTAATCAGTACTTTAAGCCTCCTGGTATTTGTTAATTTTATTTCCTATTTCAAGAAAATTATAACATTTCCATGATGTGCTATATATAATGACAAATCTTTTTGTCAGTAATTTCTCTGTGACTACAGAAAACATTAAGAAAAATTCTACAAAGCAGGGAAACTATCAAGCACAGTGTGACCACAGCACTCTTCAGAGAAATGTGACATAAATCTCAAATCGGCAGGCAGCCTACTAAATTCAGGCAGAACAGGGAAAATGTCTGCCAGGTGATGAGCGGTGAGGTTGTATAGATTGTGAGGCTAAAATGCTCACCTAAGCTTCTCAGGGTCTCACCAGTTATAAAGTCAAAAAGATGCCACTCATTATCAACACAGGGCCAATGGGGAAAATGGAAAACCTAGGCATGAGCTATCATCATTTTACATGAAAACTAAAAGAAATTTAGTTAGAACAAAAGAAAAATAGGAAAACCTTGATTTGCACCTCAAGTGATTTTAAAATATCACAGTCAGGTGTGGTGTTGTATACCTTATCTGAGCAGTGGGAGTGGGGAGAGAGGCGGTGGATCTCTGTGAGTTCAAGGCCAGGACAGTCTGGCCTACACAATGAGTTCCTGGAAAGCTAGGGGTATGTAGAGAGACCCTGTCTTTAAAAAAACAAACATAATTTAAACAAGTATTTTAATTGAAGTATTCTGAGAAAAGCAGCAGCTATCTTTTTTTGTTAGATATTTTCTTCATTTACATTTCAAATGCTATCCCCTTTACTAGTTTGCTCTCTGAAAATCCCCTATATTCTCCCCTGCTCCCCAACCCACCCACTCCCAATTCTTGGCCCTGGCATTCCCCTATACTGGGGCATATAATCTTCGAAAGACCAAGGGTCTCTCCTCCCATTGATGGCAGAGTAGGCCATCCTGTGCTACATATTCAGCTAGAAACACGAGCTCTAGGGGTACTGGTGAGTTCATATTGTTGTTCCTCCCATAGAGTTGCAGACCCCTTTAGCTCCTTGGGTGCTTTCTCTAGCTCCTTTTTTAGGGGCCCTGTGTTCCATCCAGTAGATGACTGTGAGAGCATCCTCTTCTGTATTTGCCAGGCACTGGCATAGCCTCACAGGAGAGAGCTATATCAGGGTCCTGTCTGCAAAATCTTGTTGACATATGCAGTAGACTCTGGGTTTGGTGGTTGTTTATGGGGTGGATCCCAGGGTAGGGCAGTCTCAGCTACAGCTATTTTAATGAAGCTTTTTACTCATATAAAAAACTACTTAGCTACCTCTTAAATAAAAATTTCTTCTGGACCAAAATTTCACATAAATAAAACACACTTGTCCCTGATGAAAAAACAGATTAAAAATTAAAAGATTTAAAGTAATTATACCATTACCAAATTAGAAAGTTTAGCCTCCTGCTCTACAAACAGCACCACAAACACAGTAGTAAACATTACTGTGGTGACACTAACCTAGTCTTATCCTCAACAACAAGTAGAGCAGGAGAGACACTTGGTATAAACAAAATATCAAAGGCAGGAACAGTTCTGTAGAGCTTCTGCTGCATGATAGACCCTGGCTTCAATCTCCAGCACTACCAAAGGGAACAGGAAGAAAACAAAACAAACACCTCAGTAAAACTATTCCAGAGACTCCAATTTTCAGCTTGCAATAGGTATACAAGCTCGCATAAGACACACATCCTCTACATGGAACATTAAAGTGTCCAGTTATGAAACTGGTCACTACTGAAGCAAAGACACAATGAAAGCATGTTAATCTGCTCAGGATAACAAGTTCAAAGGCAGAGAAGAATGGGCATGTTACAACAATTTATTTACTCCCTGCACTGATTCTATGAAAGTCTACCTCCAGACTTCCTGCTGTGAGAGATACACACCTTATTTAAAACCGGAAGGAAGAACAGAAGTGGACGATGTAAGAGAATAAAGGAGGGACACAAAGTTTTATATATGATTATAAATATTAAATAAGCCATATATAAATATTAAATAACCATATATATAAATATTAAATAAACCATACATATATTATATGTATAATTAGGCTTTTCTTTGAAACAGAAATGGTTTTAAAACATCTTATAAAGACTTCTGTGTGAATATTAAACTATAGCATTACACAAAACTGAAGCATTTGTAAACATTTTGTTGCTCCTTGTCTCCTGTGCAATCACAAAGTACTCAAAAATACTTTGACCTTTTAAACCAGACTTTACTGTTTGTCTACGTACAGTATGAAGACAGACACCTCTTGGGGATAATCAAATTTGGCTTTCAGGGTCTGATGAATGAGCCAGCTTTCATGTTTATGGTGAAGTTTCTCTAAATATTCAAGAAGAATGACTTGTTCTTCTTTTTTCCATATATATATATTCTACTGCAGCATTTCTCTGGAGTAGCTCTAAAATAAATTATTCTATCCAATTCAAGGCTTTGGCTGAACTGACTATTCATCCCCTCATACCAGTCTTTTTTTTTTTTTTGGATTTTGTTTTGTTTTGTTTTGTTTTGTTTTGTTTTGTTTTGTTTTGTTTTGTTTTGTTTCCTGGCTGTCCTGGAACTCACCCTGTATCTCTGTAGACCAGGATTGCCTTGAATTCAGAAATCTACCTGCCTCTGCCTCCCAAGAGCTGGGATTAAAGGTGTGTGCCACCACTGCCTGGCTCACTTATGCCAGTCTTGATATATTCTCCACTCTGTTTTATTCATGCAGTTGGATTCATACAAATTAGATAGAAAAACAACCCTGCCACTATACACAGATGGTTCAAACAATAATACAGGTTTCTCTGCATCTTTGAGCTTGCCATTGACAGAGGAACACTGAGATAGGATCCGGCTGAAACAGGCATATGATTGGAAGTTAAAAGAAACACCGTCCATGTATCTCATTCCTCATCTGACAAACATCCCCATGGCTTTTCTGAGACCTTTTCAATTCCTCAAATTTGTCTTGACTATTCTGCACATTGCACCACTTGGCGACAGGCTCAGGAACCACTTCCCAATCCTGACAAACTTGCTTTAGGATATTCACAAACGGTGACTTCCAGGCGGGGATGTTCCCCTCTATGGAGACCTTCCTGATGCAGGTCCCCTCAGAGCTGGTGGATGGAAAAGGGCAGAGTCTCTTAGGTGGGGTGGTCATGCCTAGCTCGAGACTGCTCGAGGGGTATGTCAATTTTTCTGAGAAATTTCTTGCACTATTCTCTTCTGCCTAGATAATTGTGTCATCAAATATTTTTAACCAATCAGAGGTGATGGAAAACACTTTTTGTATAGCAGAGAGAACAGAGATAGTTGACAGTGCCATCATCCACATTGCAACCAGATATCTGGACATTGAAATCTGCTTCTATATACACAGTGCCAAAAACCATCCTCCTACAGATGTATAATTATTACTGCATATTTTTAATTTTCTGGGTGTTAGTATTGTCATTCTATGACATATATTTGACACAGGGTCTCCTTACACCTGAATGACAAGTAGCCTCTCAGATATTGTCATAGTAACATGCATAGTCTCCACTCAAATCTATCCAGTGCTAGGATTGATGATAGAGAAATGACATTTCAAGTCTTTTTTTTTTGTCCTTTGATGTTCAATGCTGCAAAAGTCGTGTGCGTCTGTGTGTGGGTGTATGTGTGTGTATGTATGTATAAAATATATATATATATATATATATATATATATATTACACAGTGTATTTTATATATCATATATATTAAATATAAATATACACACATATATTTCCACAGTTTGTAAAACAATTCTACCATGAAGTTTAATGTAACAATATTTTAATATTTGTTCTTACATGCTTATATAATACATTATATATATTATATATGCTTACAATACTTCTATATTATTTACTAATTTTTTATTTGCTTGCTTTTTTTAAACCAGCTATACCTTAATTTAAAATAAAACCTAGTCAAGTTTGTACATATGAGAATCTGCCAACAAGGAGATACTGTATGATCTCTGTTCTTGTATAGGCCCATTTGAGAGGACTAACAAATTGTTTTAGAACTCATGGGCTGTGTTCTACCCAGTAGCACATCTAACACAAGCATGTTGCAGACAGGCTGAACCCTGAAGGGTAAGTGTCTTGATAACTTCATGCTATTATGGAGCATGGCTCTGCTTGTAATACTCTCAGTCCTTACATTTTTCCTAATCTAAGTGTTGTGCAAGAACTTGGAGGGGTCTTCCAGCCCCTCACTGTGCAGTTATATTAGCACTGACATTAATAATGCTTGATCTTTGTTAAGTATCATTGCTGGAACAGTTAATGTTTCAATTACCACCCTTAAAAGAATTTAGATTTGTAGATGTTCAGCAATAAACACTACCTTTAGAAAATATATGGAGATATATCTTGTTAATAAAGGTAGATTAAGATGTTTGTGTCCATGGTTGTGCGGTACTATGGACGGCATCTTAGGAAACAATTTGTAGATCCAAAAGGAAGACTCTTAGTAATTGATCTAGCAATTTCTTGTGGTCAGTGAAGAAGAACAATGGCAGCCCTACTAGTACTTCCTGACATGGCTCTCCTAGAACTGGACAGGTGATCAAGGTGTTCAAAAATATTTTCCATCAAATTCCTGATTGGATTTAATAAAAACATTGATGATCAGTAGATGTATACCTTGAAGATTAAAAGTAGAAATGAATTTCTGGAGTCCAGCTTCTTGAGCTTTTGTATATATTGGATATTAGTCACCTATCAGATTTAGGATTGGTAAAAATCCTTTCCCAATCTGCTGGTGGCCTTTTTGTCTTATTGACAGTGTCTTTTGCCGCCTTATAGAAGCTTTGCAATTTTATGCGGTCCTAGTCATCAATTCTTGATCTTACAGCACAAGCCATTGCTGTTCTGTTCAGGAATTTTTACCATGTGCCCATATCTTTGAGGCTCTTCCCACTTTCTCCTCTATAAATTTCAGTGTCTTTAGTTTTATGTGGAGTTCTTTGATCAAACTTTGACTTGAGCTGGTGTCTCTAGCTGCATATGTAGCAGAAGATGGCCTAGTCGGCCATCATTGGGAAGAGAGGCCCGTAGGTCTTGCACACTTTATATGCCCCAGTAGAGTGGAATGCCAGGGCTAAGAAGTGAGAGTGGGTGGGTAGGAGAGCAGGGCGGGGGGAGGGTATAACGAACTTTCAGGATAGCATTTGAAAGGTAAATAAAGAAAACATCTAATAAAAAAGTAGAAATGACTGATAGATTTTTATATAAATGTTTAGATTTATGACAGTTTTAAGATTTATATAAGATTACTATGTTAAGGCTAATAATAAACTAATTGTGCTTTCTTTATTAACCACAAATAACAACCTGTCAATAAAAAGAAAATGTTAGAGAAAATTACATGACTTTTTTTTAATACCTTCTTAATCTGTAACAAAGTGCTTACTTATGAACATATGTGAGTTCCTGGGAATGATTTGTTTTCCCCTTCATGTGTAATATGTAAATTGTTTTTCAAGTAAAGGTATTTGGGAACATACATATTAAAAATAATCATTCATTAAAAGAAAGTTGACTGTAATCACATTGTAATGTTTATGTAATCTGAAATATTTTACTGGGATATATAAGCAGTGGAAGAAAAATTATTTCCTTTTGGATATTGTCATGCTTCATTCATGCAGTGTGTTTGTGTGTGTGAGTCTCTGTGTGTGTCTGTGTGTATGCGCACACATTTGTGTTTAAATCTTTTCCCTGTTTGTCTTTTTGCTTTCTCTCTTGCCCCCAAGGAGGTGTAATATTCTTGTAGGTCACAGGAAGTGCTAGCCCCAATGAAGCAGGTTTTTTTCCCTAAGAGAGTAGTATGATAAGTGATGAATGACCAACCTAACCTCATTTTACCTTAACCAAACAAGGCTGCCCTGCAATATGTCCCCTTAAGATATTTTAGAAAACTACCCAAAATAAGTAATACAAAAGAAATGTAGTAGAAATAAGTGATGTCTTTTGGTGTTCTATGTAATTGTAGCTCCTATATTTTAAAATGCACAAAAATATTCCCATTCATGATAGGGGGTTGATTTGACTTCCATATCAGCTCCTGATAAATTCCATTGAAAGATGTGCATTGGGCATTTTATTGAAAATACTTTTACAATGTTGAAACCAATGCAATTAATCATACATAAATCCCATAATGATTTTCAATAACAGTAAGTTGTGAAGAAATTCCTGAGTGATAATTGTGAGCACTTTGTGTTTACGATCTTGAATCAACTTCAACATTTAATTCCAGTGAGTCAAGAATAGTGACTAATATGTTTCTGCTTATTAGATCAAAGCTCCAATTTAGGGCATGCATCTGTGAGGAAAAAGAGGGAAACAGTTTCAAATTATACTAGATTTATTTCATATTTTCATGTCAGGGTTTTAAATTGCAGAAAAAGAAAACAAGAATCTATTTTTTGGTCTAATTTCAATTCACTTTTACAGGAACCAACTTACCTGTTTCATAGACATTTTCAATATTTTCAATAGGAATTCCTAGTGTCTCTGTCAGCTTCATGTATTCTTCCCACATTTCTTGAGTGATATTTGTTCCAGTAGCTGCATTTCATTGAAGAAAATTCAGAATAAATGGCCACTATAATCACACCTAATACTCTGAGTTCATCCAGTCTTCTCA